>JASDQU010819537.1:32208-43560 GCA_032191745.1 Picea mariana | reverse complement strand
AATCATCATGCTCTTGTTGCAATTAATTCCTCATCTGATTCATGGATTATAGATTGTGGTGCATCCCATCATATGGCAGTGAAAGATGACGTTTTCTCTTCTTTGAGTCCATGCTCAAGACCCCCTATTCTCATGGGGGATGTTACTCTAGTAGCAGTAGCAGGAGAAGGGAGAGTGGAACTTCATAATGGTAGTTTTGAGAATGTTTTACATGTGCCAAAGCTTTCTATGAATCTTCTCTTAGTTTATCAGATCGCTCAAAAAGGTAAAAGGGTTGAATTTACATCAGATTCAGTTTCAATAATTGACATGCATGACAATTCCATCATTGCAATTGGTGAGGTGGATCACAAGTCAAGGTTTTATAAATTCACTAAGTTTTCTGATGATGACTCCTCTATTCTACTTACACATAAGGAGAGTACATTGCATGCACCTCCACCACAACATGCATATACTCTTATTCTTCCATCAATTTTAGACATCAGAGATGATTCCATACACTCAGATTCTATACATGGAAATAAGCAGGTAGTACATCCGGATAAGAATCTAGCATCGAATCTTCAGCAGATGCCCAAGAAGGCACATACCACACTTCAGGCAGTAGGAAACCTTGCAGGAAATCCATTGGATTCGAGGAGGAATCGATCTCAACATGAGGATCCTTCTCATGTATTTTCAACTTCAAAACCTGCGATGCCCATTCATTGCTATATGGTTCAATCTACTGATCCACATAACTACAATAGGGTTGTGGGAAATCCATTATGGAAAGTAGGCATGCAAAAGGAGTATGACTCACTCCTACAGAGCCAGACTTGGAATCTTGTTCCACATCCACCAGAAAGGAATATTTTTAGGTGCAGATGGGTCCATGGGATCAAGAATTACAAGGCCCGACAGGTTTCCAAAGGACTTCATCAGATCCATAAATATTTCTACATCTTCAGGAAGACTTTCAATGAGCAGAAGTTTCAGAATTTTGAGGATTCTCTTGCAGTGAAGAACATAATTGCCTAGTATCTGTCATTTTCTTCTTTTGATACATTATCTTTTGAGGGGGGGATTTGTTCCCATGTGGTTTTATGTCTTTCCTCACTTTTAATCAGTGTTCATTAGTTGCATTGTATATGAGTACCTAAAATGGCCTATTAGTCAGGACTCTTTTTTTACTCCATAGTGATGTTCAGGGGGGGTGTTGGAGAAATTCTATTTTCGACACATTAGTTCAATGGGAGTTAACTGACTAGTTCTATTTAGACTTTCTATTTTTACCATCACTATTATGCAAGCATGCATTCCTAAGGAAACTATCTGCTTGATTTATTTTCTTAATTATGGAATGTTTTTCCCTATATATGAGTGTATTCCACTCATTCATTGTATCGTATTGATCATGATCTATGTATCAATCATCATCTCATTGGAGTAGTGTGAATATGTTTTCTCATTCTTCCGTATTGAATCTCTCTTTCTTTTTTGATAAGTTTTGTTTGTACATTCTTTAGCTAGATCTTTTGTGCAGGTTTCCATGAAACACTAACAGCCTTGAGTTGGGATCGGCTAGAGGATAGGGTCCTAGTGGGATCGAAATTTATCCAAGCAATGAAAGTTCAATTGCAAACTATAATACAAAGGATCAAGGAAGCACAGGATTCACATACGCGTTATGCCGATGCGTATCGTGTCGATCGTAGATATGATCTGGCAATCAAGTATTCTTGTGGATGAAATCGCATAAAAGTTTGATCAAGTTTGGAAAGGGTCCTAAACTATCTCCTAGGTTTGTAGAATCCTGTGAGATCGCGGAGAGGAGAAAGCCTGTGGCCTATTTGACTAGCTTGCCTAATTCTTTGAGGCAGATAAGCGATGTCTTCCACGTCTCTGTTTTGAGACATTATGTTAGTGATCCTACTCATGTTGTTTACATGAGTTCCTAGTAGGATCAGATAAGGGTGCACTCACAATAGAGCCAATCCACATCCTGGACCATTGTATTTGACAGCTACGGCTTCAAACCGTAGATTAGGTCAGGTTTTAGTGGGACAAATTTAGTCTGCACTCGGTGACGTGGGAGGAAACATATGTTATGCGCTAGCAGTTCCCATTGTTTTTATAGATAGACGTATGATACTATGATACACTTTATTTATGCATTTATATATTGTGAAACTTCGGGACGAAGTTTAGACCAAGAGGGGGTGTATGTAACATCCCTCTCTTGCGCACATTGAGCAATCTTATTCTTTGAGGACACTTTCTTGCAAGTGATCCAGATTATTATACTATTGGCCATTTGATTATGATTATGAGGTGTTATGGGTTGCTGACATGTTATTTTGTTGTGTTGACATAGACAGGTGCTATTGACTCAGTTTTCCTGAGTGTGCATGATTTTGGACCTCGATGATGTAGAGGCATCGAGGAAACCCTTAGACTCCTGATCGATTTAGGGAGTCAACTATTGGGGTTTGATTATTGCATATATGACATTTTTGCATTGGATTAGATGATATGATTATGGATATTATTTCTGACATGATTTGTTGATGACACAGGCTGACGATATCTTTCCGACCAGACTCACATGTGGAGTAGAGGGGTCACGCACGACTACCAAATATGTTGAGGGAGAGGTGTGGGAAGCAGCCCTGCCACAACCTACTAACACTCTCATTGTGGCCCGAAATGTAGGTTAACAATTACCTAGTTCGAGAATACCCACTATGTCGTGAGGGCTGACTGCAACAGTCGCTCACAATGATTCTAAGGGGAACACAATAAGGCAAGGGCCTTATTCCTTAGAGGCCCTTAGTCTCCCACAAGATCACCTAACGGAGTATTGACTCCAGGGGTTTTTGATGTCTACCAAGTCAGACAAGAGGCAAGTGGTACCCTTGGAGAACGTAGTGTGTCCTGAAGGGCACGTCGTGCAAGAAAAACAAAAAGAGGCGAGTGGCACCCTTGGAGCAGGTAGTGTGTCCTGAAGGGCACGTCGTGCAAGGGAAACAAAATGAGGTGAGTGGCATTGTTGGAGAACCTAGTGCATATTGAAGGGCACATTACATTGATTAAATGATAAGATAATAAACCTATATGACCTTAGAACTAATAACGTGGTAAGAAATATTTAAAAACAATTTCCTAATAAAATGTCACCCAACCTCGAAAATTAAAATCTAGGTCTAAAGTAATACTTGTGGTATACAAATAAAAAAATAATAATCATCATTAAACATCTGATGAAAAGGGGGTAAGAAACTCGATTAAATTATTAAAATCAAATTATTGAGGGATTTAAAATTTTAAAAGGGAAATGACTGTTTTGTTACACATGCTAATTAAAATTTATTAATTAAAAAAAAGGGGGGGGGGAAGATAATTTTCTACACTTGCTAATTTGAGTTTTAGATAAAAAGGGAAAGATGGAAATTTAAAATAATTAGGAAACTAAGGGAAAAAGGGGGAAACATAAAGAAAAATGGAAAAATAAGGAAAAAGCATAATGACTAACTTAGTAAGGTATCTTTCCATTAAGAACTTTCTAAATTGAACTCAACTAGTAAATTAGTAAGGCGGTAAGTGATTAAAATGTGTAAGGGAATGTGAGGAGACCTAGGAGCGATTCTAGGAATGCTTTTAGGTGGGTGAGGGAAATAGGAGTAATTAAACATTTAATGAATTTAATTTTTGGTGCAACGAAGGCAATGGGTGACACATGTACGGGGAGGATTTTTCTGAATTAAATTTTTGAACAATAAATTAAATGGGAAATTGGGAAAGAAAATGACTTATAAACTCTATATAAAGGAGGGAGGAGGAGAGTGATGGATCTCTTCTTTTATGCGTAACATTACAATGCATAATTTCAAACTTGACCGACTTATCTTGTGGGAGTTGGGATACCCATCTCGGTGAGGAGTGGTAACTCGGCCTTGCGAGGCGAGGTGGGAGCTAGTGGTTCTCTGGTTCAGTGTGCATGGCCCCTTTGCGGCTCGGGGGGATAAGGGGGAAAAAGAGTACCCCTAACGTTGGTTGGGAGGTACTGGTGAAGTCTTATCGGTGGGAAAGTGGGAGCTGCACAGAGTGCGCGGGACAACAACTCAGAGCGAATGACTTGGGCTACGGTACACTTTCTTGTATTCTGCATGATAGAGTATTATAGATATTACGCTTTCATTTCTATATTTTTAATTGTGTAAGGAAGGTGTTTTACTTAGTAGTTTAATCAAGAACTTAAATTCCCATATCGTTAAGCTCGCTGCTTGACTTGATTCCCTTGGCATTCGATCCTCGATGTTGTGATTGTCCTATTGGTTTTAAATTTATTTTTATGAAGAGTTTATGCATGGTCTTCGTCCTCATGCCTAGTTCGTTATTCCATGCATAAGCAGTCAGTCAGGAGTTGAATTGACGGTTGTCACTTCGGTGCAGAACAACCTATAGATTCTAATACCCTATTTTTTTGTGCGTGGATGACGAGCAAAGGATGCTTGCACAACTACCTACCCCTGTCGATAGTTCCTGATTGATGGATTGCGTTTCTCCTTTTGTGATTGAATACTTCTATGATTGTTTATATTTCCTTCTGTGATCTTATTATTACCCTCTGCATTTCAATGAAATGATATTTGTGTTCTTTTAATGGGATGTCTGCGTCTAGTAGTGTCCTGTGTACTTTTTTAATTAATGAGATATGAAAATAAAATTAAATAAAACAGTTCTTTCAAAAAATATAGATATTTGTAATATGCATAAACAATACTATACATGTTTTCAATTTCATCACCTATGGATATTTGTAACAAAATGCAATGGTTCGTCAAAACAAGACATATTGAAAGATGAAAAAATGTTGATTTTTCTATGTTTTATGCATTCCATACCACCGACTTGGTTACCATGAAGTCTAATGTAGAAACATAGGAAGATACATGACACATAAAACATGACTAATGGGTGAGATGACCTCTTAAGGGTATCCTTGGCCTTTATGTGGGGATATGGAAACCATTTGGATTTTTTTAGCACTTGACACAGGGCTTGAGGCCCTAGACATGTTTGAGGGAAGGAACATGGGCGTTAAGCCCCAAATGATGCTTCTAGGAATCTAAAGATAATAAATAATTCTCCTTGAACCACCACACATGACCTCCAAAAGGGGTCCTTGCTGACCAAGTTGGGATATGGGCACTAAACATCGCTTATAGTCACCCAATAATAGTATTGATACTATAGGACCCCATACATGGCCCATGATCCTTACTAGGAACCATTATGACCTAAGTCCCTAGTTTCTACACCTAAACAAACCCATCAATGGTTCACAAATTGTCAAATTTATTCATATGTACCATTTATCAATAAACAAGTGCCTTTATAAGGCCTATGTGGTGGTTCATGAACTTATGCATGTTTAATGAGATATAAAAAAACAAAATTTTCTTGAGTCATTGGTTTTTGGCATTAAAAAAATGATTGGGCCATGAGACTCATCCATTCTACACTAAATGTCAAAGTATGCATATATCCCACTTAAGGGGAAATAATTCCCACTATATTGCATTTATGATAGTTTGGGGTTACGCACATGATCCATGAGTTCTAGAGGAAACTATTAGGACATATATGTCTCTTGGTCTTGGTCTTAAAACATGGTCTAGACCATAAGACACATTTGTGTTATATAAAATGTCAAACTACTAACCATATCCTACTTGCAAGCCAAACATTAGATCTTCAATAACTTTATTAAGGTTTATGGTTGTATGTATGTCCTATGAATCATAGAAAAAATATTAGGGACAATGTACTTGATTTATGTATATAAATTGACACATAAGACCTATCCATGTTTCTCGAAACATAAGATTTATTCTAATTTAGGGATAATTTTTACTCTATTATGTAATTTTGGTGTTTGAGGACATGCATATGGACCCTGATCCCTAGAAATACTTCTCATGATGTACATCCCTAGTTATCATACTTAAACCATGCCTCATTCTACATGACCCATGAATGTTATGCCAAACATCAAAACTATTCTCATATCTAGGCCAAATATTCCATTTATAGGGCCTTCCTGTTGCTTTTTGGCCTTATGCATGTCCCATGATCCCTAGAGGAAATTATTGGAGGCCAACTACCAAGTTTTAATTACCCAATCATAAATATTAAGGCACATACATGGTACACCAATCACTAGAATTAATCTCATATATCACTTGAAAGCCAAACATTCCTTTTATAGGTCCTTTGGATTGATTTAGGCCTATTTGCGTGGCCCATGAGCCCAAAAAGTAAATGTTATGGACTAATTCAATAATTTTTGGCCTTGTACCATGCTGTAAGAAATAAGACTCATCCATGATTTGAAAAATGTCTGAATTATTCCCATATCTCACACATATGGCAAATATTACCTCTCCAATGTCTCTCTGGTGGTTTATGGCCCCATACATGGTCCATAGAAAGTGTATTTATATCCTAATCATAAAACACAAATTATATCTACAAGGGCCCTGTGATGATTTAAGGTCCTGTGTAGGGCCCACAAGGCCTAAAGGCAATGCTTAGTCAAGATGTCCCTATTTTTCATCTTTGAACCATAAGTTGGGACATAAGATCCATCCATGGTATGGCATATGTTGAAATCATGCTTGTATCCCACTCATAGAATAAGGATTCCATCAATAAGGTCTATGTCATTGTATTAGACCCATACATGGACCATGAGATATAAAAAAACTTATTAGGGACAATGTCGTTGGTTTATGCTAGACAAACGATGAAATTCATGCCCATATCCTATTTGTAGTGTAAATGTTCCTTATATTAGGATTTTTTGATAATTTACTTCCCCATTCATAGTTTATGAGTTTTATAAGTGACTACAAGGGAACGATTCTATGGTTATTAGACCTAAAGTAGTCAAATTTTCACCTCAAACTAAGGATTTTGCCATGAACACTAGTTATTAATAATACCTATGCATTTCTCTATGCTAAAAATATGCACATGTTATTTATAAAATGGTTTTCTTATGCATTGTGTTTCAATGAAAACAAAAGCGAAGGACATTACCAATATCATTTATGTCCAAATACATGTTAAAAAACACAAAGAAACAACTAACTCTTGAGAATATTTCCATAAAAAACAATTCTAAATAATTTAATGTGATTGAAGAAGCATTTTTACAATTTCTGAGCATTAATTCTTATGATAATGGTAAACTTACATAATCAAGTAAGAAAATTAGTAAGGAAAGAGAATCTTCTTGAAAGAGTCCAAGAAATTAGAGCCAAGGAAAGGATAGACATGGTGAATCAAAGGCATTCAATGAGCACCAATTCAACTTTGATTATGGAATTAGATGGATGGAATTCAATTGTCTTGATATACTTTGAGTTGGAATTTTTAACTCCTATTTGTATTATATAATAATGTGTGATACTTGATTGTATGAGAGGTGTGTGGTTGTTATTGGATTGGTGAATGTGAGGTAGAGTTTGTCTCTACATGAATAGATTGCTTCAAAGTTTTAGGAGGTTGTTATATCTAGTTGAATATTAGATATTCTCTCCAACTAGTTGGTTTGTATTTTTGGTGTGTGGTTGATATATTCTGTCAATAGGTTTTTAGTGTGATAAGAGAGTGTTTCTATGTTAAGGAAAAGATTGATATATAAATATGAAATATTGTTTGATGTTAATAAATATCACTCAATGGATTTTTTTATTTGTGAAACAATGTCTACTCTCTCGTTTGCCTACATGGTATCAAATCCAATACGGGTTGGACTCTCTCATGAGAGGGGTATGTAGTCTTGGAATTTCCACAGTTTTTTTCCTATATAAATATGTAGGATTAATGTAGGTGAGAGTATATTGTATTTTTAGTGTTGTTATGGTTTGTCTATAGTAGTGTGTGAAATACGGTTTGTCTTTGGTGTTGTAAGTTATCTTAGTTTTTTGTCACATTAATATGAGGACCAAGAAGGCTACACTAGTTAGTGTGTGAAATACGGTTTGTCTTTGGTGTTGTAAGTTATCTTAGTTTTTTGTCACATTAATATGAGGACCAAGAAGGCTACACTAGTTGTAACTCCTATTTCATGATTTTGGGTGTACGTAGAGATCCACTGGTCCTATTTATTATGAATGGGCGTGGTGAAAGTAGTTATTTCTTCTTTTGTTTGTTCCATATCATGAGGTTGTTGGATATAGATGTTGAATCTGTGTGAATTGTTGGTGTGGACTTGGTGTGTGATGGTTGGTGTTGTGTTTATGGCCATGTTTGAGCCACATTTACACGGAGGCCAAATTTTGATCCAAATTAAATGTATGTGATCCAGTAAATTGTAGCGTACGGTTGTATCTTATACAGATCTTGTTGAAAAAGAAATTAAAAATGGTTGGTATTTCTGCATTGTACATGCGAATTGTTGGTTGATTTGCTAGTGAGATTTCCTGATTTATTTGACTATGGCTAATGGTGTGTGTCTATCAAAGTAAAGCATTGAGAATCAATATACTCATGATCGACTTGCTACCCATGAGCACACCCATGAGTGTGATACCTGCATAGATATATTGCATATATATGTTGGATAAAGTGAGTTGAGGAGCAACATGTTGTGTGAAAAAGGAGGGAATATATTGCACTTGTGTAAAACGTTATCATTAGAATCACATCTTACACTTATTTTTGGACTTTAGGATTTAATAAAATCAAAGAAACATCCAAACGAAATAAAATATTTTCATCAAGTTGAGATTTTCGCTAGAATGGTGATCTTGAGCGGAGCTACCGTGTTTTGCAAAGTGCATTTTGTATGCTTCTCATGGAAGCAATATAGCCCAAGGCTATAGGACATTGTCCTATATTTATTCTGATGCCTACAAAGAAAGGTTCTATTGGTTTTATGATTGATTTTATCATGGGTAGGGTTTTTGCTGCAGGATATAAAATAAATAAATAAAAAATTGTTACCCCTATTAAGTGTGTCAAACTATTGATACAAAACTAGGGTGAAATGTTGAATTCTAGGCATCTTTCTAACCATATAAAGGATTTGAGAATTATTTTGGTAGGAAAATCTAGGATGAAGGTTTTATTTTCATGTGGAGAGGACCTTCGAGGTTATAGAACCAAGAACTTAATCCTGAGTGACATGTCAGTTGGCTTTAAGTTCATATTTTTTCCTCTAAAGTGGAAAGTCAACTCCACATTATGATTCAAAACAAATGACTTTAGAATGGAACCTTATTGAGGTAAAAAGAAAATAACTCTTATATGGTTCTATAGGAAAGGTTATTTGACTAGTTGATATGTTTGGTGATATCATGGTTAGATCATTGTATCTATTATTCCTTGTACATTATTATGTATACTTGTGATGGAGTTGGGGGGAGTTTCTTCGATTCAATGATGTTAACATATTTATTGATCTTAGCTAACTCAAGAAGTGTATTGGTCTTTTTAGAAATAGATACTCTAACAAATCACAGGTGAATATGGAAATCCAGGACAAAGATTGGATAATGATGCCAAAGATGTATAGGTCGAAGATGTAGATGTAGATTCCAAGCATGTGAATAGGTGAAAAGGAAAAAGGAGGTATATGGTATTTTTGTCATATGTATCATTATCTATTACTGAAATTTTGTATCCTTGCATGACAAATTTGTAATTTATAAGTCATTCCTTGGTTTGATTTATAAGGTGTGTTGTAGCTAAAATAAAAATACAACAAGATGTTTTTTCTCAACCAATTGTTCCTTGGTGAAATACTATATGAGGAATATTTTTTTCCATAAGAAATATGATTAGAAGGTGCATAGAGTGTAAGATTGACTTGGATACATACTTTATCTAGATTGTTTTCCTAGAGAACTAGTAAGCACCATGGTTGCCTACCTAGGTGTCTTGGTAGATGGAAATATGTCAATAGGATGACCAATTGGTCAATCTTTAAAGAGCGGTTGATGTTATTACCTAGACTATAACAAGTTCACAGTCAAAGTACGTTATAACAGTGTTCAACCCAAAGTTACTATTGCTTCCCAATGGGTATGTTGCTTGAGATGGTAGTCTTATAAGTGAATGGAGGAGCATGGACACATTGATTTAGAGATAAAAGTGATGTTCTATAGTGAATTTCCATTGGTTGGTTATCATGGTAGTTAAATTGGTAGTGGAGGTACATAATTCTCATTGGGAAATCCAAGTTGCAATTGCACAATTAATTTTGAGGTGAAATGATGAGTTTGTAGCAAGGAAGACAATGATACTTTTCTAGATGTGACAAAGAGTTCTTTTTAGAGTTTGGTCCAAAGGATGCTAGTGACAAGTTCTTGTGTTGGTAGTGGAGATCAAATAGTGATGGATAAATGAGGTAAATTTTGTGTGTTTTGTTCAATAAAGGTAGTGACCATATGGAAATGTGAATCATTCCTTGTATTTGTAGCAAATCTAGGATATTATGTCTAGATCCCGTGTATTTGTTATTGAAAATTTTAGAGTTTGTAATTAGAATAATTTCGTCGATAAATAAATGTTCCTTTATGTTTTAAGCAAGAGAGAAAAAATAACAATGAGGAAAGTAGTGGAAAACATCCCCATGATGGTGGAATTCATCCTAATGATGGTGGTGTGCAGCCCAACCATGACAATATAAAGGATATAAAATCAAAAGTATGGATTACAATTATTAATATTTACTTGGAGATGATGTAATTATAATTGTATTTCAATGGTAGAGCATGTAGATGAGGATGCTTGGAGAGAGTAGGAAAACATGGTAGTTGAACCAATGGTATTGACTAGTCAGCCTGGTAAAGAACATTGTAATGATATTTGAACTAATGAAATACTTATATGAATAATAAATAACCATATCAATTTAACCCTTTTTGTTATTGTAGTCAATGCCCCTCAGCGACAACTTGCACACCATGGAGAGTACATGACAAGACATACAATGCGTCAGAGATTGCATATTCACTAAGCACCAAGAGGGGACCCAAAAATTGAAGCAGATAAAGAAATGGATGAGACAATCAACAAATATATGCAAACAAAGAAACAAAAAAGAAGTGATTGTATATATTATGAGAAACATGTATAATAGAGACATATTTTGATGATTAAATTTATTAATATAAATATTTCTTGCTACAATTTTTGTTTTTCTACGTTATTATGGATGAATCTTATATGTTTTGTAAGTACAAACTATATATCTTCACACACATACTTTCTTTCATTTACCTCTAATTTTTGTTTTTCTACTTTCTATGCATGAATCGTACTATGTCACTTTCAATTATTTTGACATAGTAC
>JASDQU010819537.1:22060-32061 GCA_032191745.1 Picea mariana | reverse complement strand
GGGGGTGGGGGATGAGCTTACATATTCACATAGTTGGCCTTGTTCAGTAGCGAATAAATTATTCTCAAAACCAAGAGAATCTCATTTAAGTATTCCACTTTAGTCTTTATAGAGTCTCGTACAAGTTGACATGTCTATTTATTTATTTAATTATTATTCAGTCATATAACCTTTTATTCTCTAATGATTTAAGCAGATCTATGCAGTGGAAATGAAGCTAACAACTAATATACGTGTGATGTGGTTGTACAAGCTCCTCCATCATCGATCTCACGGATGTAAGTAGTTAGTACTTATTTTTTCATTTTAGTTAATGTCTGTGCAGAGTTGCCAAGTATTCATGTTGATACTACTGATGTCATTTCTTGGTAGTTTGCTTTGAGGATAAATTATGTATATTTGAAATATCAGAACAATTTATTTTTTTCTAACCTTTGTTGATTGTGGTCATGTGCAACAAATGCCAATATTTGTAGGGTGTTTGTCTCACCTTGAATATTGCATCCATACTATAAAAACAAACATAGTTTCAGGAATTGTGGGGTGTTTGCCTAACCCTAAATACTGCATCTGCCCTAGGAAAATAAATACAGTTTCATAATTATTCTAGTTTTAAATCATTTATGTAGTTATGCTACATGATAAAGTTTTATACAAGGTTTAGTTTGCATTCCTATCAAAGTAATGTCTCCTTTATTAGTAGAGGTTTTTAATGTAAATAATTTGTATTTTAATTTTATAACTTGTTTTTGGAAGTCTATGTCAGTTCATATAGAAATAGGAAGCATTCATATTACTAAGAAGTCAAACCTACCTAAGGATAAAGCTCTCAACTATTGAGAGGTTGAACAATTTCTAGAAGAAAATAAAAAGCTTCAAGCACAATAATTTTTAAAAAATTATAATTCATTATGACAATCTACATTTTCTTATAGATGTAGATATATAGGATCTATGATGTCATATTTTTTCTTTTTATGCTTTGAGAATAACTTCAAATAAATTTCAAATCAATTCAGAGTTATAAATGAAACTATACATATTTATTGATGCATGTAATCCCAAACCAATGTATATTTCAACCCTTTATTAAATTTTGGGCACAAATCACCCTAGTTTAAAGTCTTTATGGTTTACAACATATCCACAGTCATGTAATCTATAAATACCAACACCATACATAGATTTTTCTTCTTAGGCCATGCATTTTTCATCATGCATTGTTTTCATGCATTTTTTGCATTTACAAGGAAAATTTTATCCTTTATGAATGACATGCGGTTTTTTGTTTCAAAATGCACAACTAAATATATGAAAATAAAATACAATCTTTATAATTTGAACCACTCAATTCGGAGGTCATATGAGTCTTAGGCATGCATTTCACAGTAAGATGGTTTTACCCTCCATTTTACAAAACATCTTGAATATTGGTTGAAGGTAGAAGTCCTTATTCATTTGAAAATGCATTATAGATAATATATATAGATTTATAATGTTATTAAATTCACCCCAAAACTTAGATCATTAAATTTGGATCTATAAAGAAGCATGTATGTGCATTTTCATTAGGCCGCTTTCCATTGTTTTGGTCTCTAAATTTACAAGGAAAATTTTTCCTCTTTTACACAACAACCACTTTTATGTTTGCAAATGAAAATCTAAATATTACAGTTTAAAAGAAAAACACGAATATCAAGAATAATGTCATCTACAACTGGATCAACCTCTTCGACTCGTTATTCTAACAAATCTACTTGCTTCCTCTGTCTAATGCATCATAAGCTTGGATTTTAGTGTACAACATCAATTTGATTTTTTTTTTCACTTTATTTTCCACCCATCAAAACTTCGAGTCCAATGATAAACGTCCAATCTCCAAGGGAAAATGCCCACTCCCATTGATGATCTGATGGAAAATACCCCCAACACATTGATGCTCCATTGGTATTCTGAAGGACCATTCCCACCGTCCTATCGCACCACTAATGAACTTTTCGTAAAATAGAGTTTCCACACCGACGGAATTTGCCCACCCTAATGTCGCCACTCTGATAGAATTACCATGACATATCATTGGACCATTATCATATTCTTCCCTCCTTATCATCTCTCCTCTGATGTCATGTTCCATCTGGATCGCCATGCCTCTAACAGATGTGGCCCACTATAAATTCACAATTTCGATGGTATACACATCGTCTCTATGAAAATATATACTGGTGATATCGTCTCACAAAAGAAAAATGTCATTGGCATTGTGATATCATCTCGGAGGATAAAAATTTCCTAGAAAATGCCATGTGGAAACCTTTTGTGTTGAACACATGACAAGTATATGATCGTCATTATTG
Source organism: Picea mariana (assembly GCA_032191745.1). Classification (NCBI taxonomy): domain Eukaryota; kingdom Viridiplantae; phylum Streptophyta; class Pinopsida; order Pinales; family Pinaceae; genus Picea; species Picea mariana. The sequence continues at coordinate 29,707 of JASDQU010819537.1, read as the reverse complement.
CGATGAAAGTCTAGTGGATTAAATTTATCTACAACTACCACATAGAAATTTTCTATGTCGAATGCATGATAGATGGATATGGTTTTCAGTAGTGTGATGAAAAGGATTTGAAAAACATATGAAATCGAGTTCGTCAGAAGTTTAACATTGAATCGTCGAAACGTCATCAAAAATTTTGCCAAATTTACTAGTGCATGAATTACAATGGGAACCTTTTGTGATAGAGATGATTGAATGTGAAGATGTTGAATCTTTGACACATATATTAGGACCAACATACAAACATATATCTCAAGACGAACAAACTCTCTGGTGAAAAAGATAATTTTATGAAGAAGATGGAATTGCATCAATGTGCAACTCAAGAGATTGCAGCCAACATGGCACATACTCAAATTGTAAAATGTCAAGAGTAATAATATTTTTTTTGGATGATTAATTTACAATAGATATTGTTTCTATACCAAGATATCCAAACATTAAACACCCAATTTACTTTCGAAGTTATAAATTTGACATTTGTAAAAAATAACTAAAAATGCCATGGAACTATAATGCCTCATGGTATTAGCCAATGATTATTCAACATTACCTGCAACCAAATATTTCCAACTTCATTTTGGATCAATAAGAAATTTCCAACCAATTGTTTCTAGTGTTATGTGTATTAAGTCACATAGTGATTATAAAATAAAACAAATTACTCAAAATTAACCATTATGTATACAATTTCATAAAGAGATGCAACATATTTCCGAGCAAGACATGTTCCTAACTTTGAAAATAGGTAAAGTAGGTTTAGCATTCATTAGTACAATAAATGTGAGCTTACATGTCTTCCTCTGCCACCTTCGTGACTTTGAAAATAGGTAAAGTAGGTTTAGCATGCATTAGTACAATGAATGTGAGCTTACCTGTCTTCCTCTATGCCAAATATTGTTTACTTTTCAAATAGAATAATAGTGTGGGAATGACTGAATATGGGTACAACATTAAAAGCCTTGCGCCTACTCTCTATACTTTCTTGGATGAAAGCTCCATCAAATTTTCCTTGGATGAAAATATCGTGGTAAGGTAGCTATAAGTTAATAAAAGTTTCTAAAAAAATATAACACTACATAATGTGATATCTCTAATGAAAATGTATCACATGCACTGTGGGAAGAAAAAAATGAAGGAAAATAATAATTTAAATTAAAAAAATAAAAATGAAAAATGAAACATAAGTTATTTCCAAAAAATGATAAGATCATTTTAAATTAGTTATCATTTGAAAAGATTCAATAAAATGAAGCTTCACTAGATGATGTTTTTTCTTGGAAACAAGTTTAAAGTTACCACTGAGGGTTTGTATATGACAATAGCTACTCCAATTACCACCTAATAACGAGATAGAACAAGACAATGCTCAGTGCCACTTTTTAAGAATTCCAAATCTATATAAGATCCAAAGGTGTAATAGAACATTATTATTTATTTTCAAAAGACCTGAAACATGTAAGGTATCTAACTCATTAACCTATTTATATTCATAATCATCCAAAAAAGTTAGACTAAACTTTTGAAGCAACACACTGACAAGTTATAGGAAACCTCAAATGGATGTGCATGAGATGATTGATGGATGATATTCCATGTTCATATAATTGTGTTTCATCTATGGAAACTTAGTTTATATACCTTGTATCTAGATCACAGGTGATGTGATTACTAACTCCTAAATAAAGTTTCTTTCGAGTGATGGTTGGTTGGTTCATGCAAAATTTATGTCACAATGAAGTGATGCATGTAGTTTTGGAGAAAATTCAAGGTGGTAGTGCCTTCAAAAATAAGTTATTTTTATTGAGTTTGATGATAAATATTTTCTATGTAAAGGGAATGTTTTTCTAATACCATTTGACATCCCTCCCCCTTATTTATTTGATCATTTGTAAAGAGTTGTTAACACTAGCGTGGGCTATGTGTTCACTAAAGGCAATGAAAGTGGGCCATTATTTGGTTGTGGAGTCTGGGTTATATAAACGAGGGTACGATGTAATAATCCCAGATTCCTGTATAAACTTAGAGGGTTCTAGGTTTGTTGTATCCCAATGTAAAGTGCCTCAAGTGGCCAGTCTTGGCTAGATTGACCAAGGATAATGATGACAACTTTGTACAATTTTCTCAAGTTTGGGTTTCCATATTAGATCTAGTATTTTATCTATGTATACATTCTTGTGTTTATCTCTCTCTTGCAGGTGTAAAATTTAACAAATTTTTCTACATGAAAGTCCTAGAATTGAAACATCCCTAGAATTTTGATCCTGCTTTGGCCAAAAATTGGGTTGTTTCTATAAAAAATAAATGACAATGAATCCTATGTTGTAAATTTTCTTGAAGGTTAGTTCAACTTTGTATAATATATTTACAAATACTATGCAATTTCCTCTCATAGTTCTTCACCTAACATACCATCGCATATATGACCAGTAGATTTTGCAATATGTATAGAAAATTTGAAGGTAAATATTTAAATGTAGAAATATTGAATCCATTTTTAACTCAATTAGAAATTCTTGATCTAGGTTCATAACAATACTTTCCATCCACAATACAAGGTTCTAAGGTAACTTTAATTTAGTGATAATGGGAAGGATATGGAAATTTCCTCCTTATCATAACAATAACTCTAGAGTCTGGTATTAATTTGATTTATTATATTTTTAGAAATGAGAGAAATTCATCATAATTCAAAGGTTACTCTAACAAAAATACGTGTCTCTAATAATAGAGCTCCAATTTTCAAACAATGGATCAATTTGATTTCCTGATTGAAGGTTCTCCATGATTCCATTAATTTTATGTTGTAGTCGAATTTTGCAGTCAGTTTGATTTCATAGGAGAATATCCATATTTAAAGTGACTCAATGAGAAAAGAAACGTATTTCTCCACTTTCATATTTTAGTTGATGAAGATCTAGGGATTAAACTCTTCATCTAATCTAAAACCATAGTAAATATCAACACAATTCACAATTCTTCATCTAATTAAAACCCATAGTAAATAGCAACACAATTCACTCTGTTGCCATTTTAATATCAAGTTTCTTTCACTTTCTAAAGTATGTTTGAGATGGATCAATTCACTATGTTGCCATTTTAATATCATGTTTCTTTCACCTTCTAAAGTATGTTTGAGATGGATAAGTTCTGCTAATAGAGATATTTGAGGCATGTCTTGGGTGTAACTTGTATTACAAGGTTAGTTACTAAAAAACCACTTGTATATCCTTACCCAAAAAATTAGATGACTTTAGATACATATAAAACTTGGATTTTGATTGTGGTAAAGTTTATATTATTTACTACAGTGGATGAATTATTTTAGAAAAAAAGACTCTCACAAAAGAAGAATGAAACTAAAATATTTTTTGCTAAATAATACTAGCAAACAAACTTGTAGTTCCAAAGGTACCTTTCGTATCCCAATCCTTCTAGTATCAATGATGAGAATTCTTAGAATTTTATGGGCTCCATATTGCTTATGAAATAATCCAACGAAAAACCAAAGAATTGAACTATTTACTTTATAAGGCTATTGTAAGCCTATAAGGAAAGTTATTTACTTTATTATTTTCCCTACATTAAACTAGAGAATTATTTACAATATAGATATACCTTCCTTGTTGCGTCATACTTCAAAAAAATCTAGTGCTTTCTATGCACACGTATGGGCATTGACAACATTTTCAACATAGGTGAAGTCGTTCATATTCTCTCTATTCCAAATAATGAATTGAGGAAGACAACAAAGATCACCAATATTTAATTATTAAAATATTCAAGTCAAAATACTTCCACAAATTACAATGCAACCGGGAAGTACTACAACATGTACAAGAGACGAAAATTTCATCCGATTACTAGTTTTATTTTCTCACGGTCTAAGTTGAAAGAACATTTATGGAAACCTTCAATTCAATTTCAGTCAAGTAATTTATCCTTAAAAATTTAAACTATAATCTTCCAAGTATTTAGGTTATTAATTTTCAAATATGACATGTGGGATACTATTAAAGCCTATAGTAACAAGTGACCCGTATTCCTTTGTAATTTAAAATTTATGGTTTTTGTGAAAATTCTTGTATTGAGTTTCCCTGGGCATCCTGTCTTAATGCAATAACAAGAATGACAAGAATGGATGATATACAACTCTATAGACTTTCAAGACCCAAGTTGAATAAGACAACATTTCTCCTATGGGAAACTTAAGAGAAACCTTGGAGTCTTCTTTCAAGTCACAATAAATAAACTATGCCATAAGAAATCGTTATCAACACTATCTACTAGCTCAAGTTGTCTAACATAGTATATCCTACAAACTTCTAAATATAGTAGTAGGGTACAGTGCCCGATTCATATCCTCTAGTCTCAAAGGGAGTGTATTAAGTTTACCATGTAGTGGTTTCAATTGACTTAGTTTATCTTGCTTACTCAGATATAATTCCTGGTCCATAAGCTACCATTGAAGAACCAGTTGACCAAGTGGACCTATCTAAGTTTATCTAGTGTATAAGGCCACGGAGATAGCCTCATTAGAGGAATTGACAATTAAATTAGTAGACCCATAACCAGTTATAGATGCATATCAAGTTGATCTTGATCCATCTTAACCCTAAATCCAGTATTTGCTAGTGTGTTAGTTCTTTATTAATTCTTGCGTCTTTCTAGGTAATCTTAGTATATTGATGACTGGTTTCCCTACAATATAATATGTTTGAGACCAAGTACTAGTTTACCTAAAGATGACCTATTATTAAACAATTTAAAAAAGGAGTAAATAGTGTGCATGATGAACAAGAAACTTTGTTGTTTCAAAAATTCCATGACATGAGACCTAGGTCGTCAATGGGATGGTATGGAAGAAACAAGTACAATTAGAAATATTCTCAAGAACAAAAGAAAAAAGGTGTTTAACATATTTTATTGTCTCAATGACTAAACGAGAACCACATCTTTTGAGAATTTGTACATAAACTTCTTCTTCCTAATGTGCAAAGTTGAACAATAAAACCAAAGCATATTGAAATATGAAAATTTGTGTTATGATGTGGTCCTCCTAGTTGGCTCGGTTTCTTGGTTACTGAGTTTGTAGGGGTCTATTCCTTCATCGAATTTTGAAATTAGTACCATATGTAATACACTAGTTATTGGTTTTCTTTCATTTGGCTAGCCAAGCCCTGTCATAGTTGTGGCTGGTTGGATTGAACTTGATAGCGTATCCCCTCCTCTTAGTTGAGACTGAGATGTCGCACCATTTGCACCTAAGTGATGATGTTACTTTCTCCTCACTTGAAGAATCCTCTTATATTCCATTCCAAGAAACCTCGGAAAATGGAAAACTCGAGCATAGTGCACATGAACTCTATAGGGAAAAATACCTCCAAATAATTGTCATTTCCATAAAATTAGGGAAATATACATTAGAATAATTGCCATTACCATTGAACGAGGGGGAATGTGAGGGTCTGGTTTTAATTTTACCAGGAGAAAATGGGTTTCCCTTCCTTTCCCTCACAAATGTCAATGGGCTAAGGGTTTTATAGGTAATTGTTTTTAAACAAATTTTTGTCTATGTATAGTCAAGCCCCTCTATACAAATAATCCCCCCAACAAAAATTTTAGACCCTCTAATTTTTCCCATGGGCTAAATTTTACCCCTAAAATTCCCTATGATTAAAACATGTAGGAAACAAACTATGGAGTGCATCCAACATAAGAGATTTCGAGAGACAACATGCAACATGGCTTCAAAATAATGTGTATTGTTTATGAAACAAACGTTGTTATGGTATGTTTTTTTATTTACGTAATCATGTATATTCTACTATATAAATGTAGATAAATACTTATTACACTTTATCTCTATGTTTGTAGATGGAGCATGAAGAGGTGGAACGTAAAAAAAAAGCGGATAAAAAAACATTAGGTTTAATAACCAAATTAAAATATCACCTACAAGTGACGAAGAAATGAGGTATGTGAACGTTGATAGTAGTTCAAGTGATGAATGACAATCAATATAATTGAATGTTACTACAAGTTGTATGTTTTGAAATAATTTTCTCTGAAAATCCAGGGCTTTGTTTAATGTACTCGACATATTGTCCCAATTGCATGAGGACATGTTAGCAATAAGTGTAACAATTACATATTGATTGCATTTTGATTATTGTGGACCTTTATGGTTGTCCCATTTTGTATGACAATGGGGTTCATATTCATATACAATAAAATGAGTTTCTTACTTTATTACATTATCGAATGTTGTAAAATGTTTTGTTGTTGATTACTTAATATATGGATGATTTACATTATTACAAATAACAGATTTGTAATCCATTGGATAACGCAATAATGTAATCATTATCTCAAAACACAATAACAAAAATATAAAAATCAATATTATTATAAACAATATTTGATTTTGAGATGATTAATTGAAAATTTATAAAAAAACAATTAATTAAAATATATAGATATCGGTGCATTGCATTCTTTTCAAATCACTCAATAGTGTGTGCCTTAAAATAGACACTAGTGTGTTTTTATGAGACATATGCACTGGTGCCTATTAAGTACATTACAACACCGGTGCTAAAAATTCTGGAAAAAAAAATGTTACTTTAAATGACATAATGCATGATTATATTTATTGCTTTGAAGTATTGTGGTGCACATGATTACAATATGCAGAAGTGCTTTACATATCATAATGCACTAGTGCTTGGTAAAAAAGAATGGCATTGAAATCTCACCTCAAATGTTTGAAATTTTCCATCCCTCCAGTGCACATGGTATTATAGCACTAGTGCATACAAACCATATGAGCATTGGTGTGCCATAAAACAAAAAAGAATGACTTGATGTGTAATATTTATACAAGCATTGATGCAGCATGTAAAAAAATATGGAATCGGTGCATAATAATTGTACAAGAACCAATGATTTTTTAGGTTTATGTACACATCATTGCATGTTACATAAACACACGCATGTATGTGTTACTAATGCAAGCATCGAAAAAAAACATATCCTACAAGGTGTTCTCTTTGTAGTGTTTCCTCCATGGGTGTTTTGGTTGCCATGATTAGGTTGGTTGTGCAGTAAGAATGGTTCTATAAGTCTAAACAAGGTAACAAGATAACAACAATAGCCTCATACCCTAAATGATGTTTCATGGTCTCAATAACCATGAAAAATACCTATAATCCATAAAACATTGCATCTTTGGGGAATCTTTCGGCTATGACTGGTTTACCAAGGAAAATTATGATTCTTTTAGTAACAACAATGGGTCTTTACATCTTGAAAATGGTTAGAGAAGTATAACAAGGTCCTTGGGAATTTAACAAAGCTTTTCAAACTCAAGCATGGTGAAAGATGCATTGAAACACCAGACAAGAGCATTATAAATTTATATGGAATCTTTGGCCTCCAAGTGTGATATTGCTTCCATTTTTGGGGTTTTGGGTAGTAGTGGGGGGTGTAGGGGATTAGAGCATTATAGAAAAGGAAACTAAATACCTTAGAAAAATTAACCTCCTATGCCTCAAGAACTATGAGCACAGGGGATTCACCTTATTGACCAATATCTTATCATGTTCA
>JASDQU010819537.1:772-12423 GCA_032191745.1 Picea mariana | reverse complement strand
CTCAGTGTGCCAGAGCGGGATGTTACAACATTATACAAAACAATATTTTATTTTCATCAAAATTAAAAAGTTGTAAGTCAAAATCTTTAATAGTGTTGCAATTTCACCCCAAAAATCAATAGTTGAAATAAAACCAAAAATACACTTGAAAGTCTCTAGCTCTAAATATTGCTTCTCATGATCAAGCACCATGGATGAGTCCTCAAACCTCCACATTTGAACTATGTTGGTTATTAATTTCCTCCAAGGGTGTTATGGACATCATCACTAGTTTATTTGTGCACGAATAATGTGTCTTTAGGTCTAACCAAGGTCATAAGAAGAGAATAGTATGCCTTATTCCCTACATGAAACTTGTCAGACTCACTGCCATGAACAACACCTATTTCCCACAAATCTTCTAAGCCTATGGTGTTGAATGCATCCTTAAATGACCACACGGGACCCTTGTATGATATATGTAGCTTACTATATGGATATGGACACCGTGATTAAATTGCAACACATACCCTCAACAAGAGTGTGTCTTGGGCCTAGACCATGAATCATTCTTGGGGCCATCTTTGAGGTTATTTAGCATCTGAGTGGGATATTGGTTCCATGAATAGGTTTTTTACACCAGAAATGGGATTTGAGTTCTACGCATGGTTGGGGAGGAAAAAGGGGGCTTAAGACCTAAATGAACCTTCTAGATCTTATGCACTATGGTTGGGGAGGAAAATACTTGGGCCTTAGGGCCTAAATGTCCATTCTCAAGTTCAATCTCCATGAACAACACCTGCAAACTATAACAAAGACCCTCTCTAAGGGGTTGCTGGCATCAAAGTTGGATATGGATGCCATTAAGAAATTTTGTGGCTTGAGGATGGATTGTATGGACATGAACAAGGTTGAGGAAGGAAAAAAAGTATGCCATGATATTGTTGAATCTTCTCGGCCTCAAGATCCTTGAACAAGTCCTTAATAAACACATGAGTCCTTTGTAGGGGGTTCTTTTCAAAATTTAAAGTGGGATATGGGAGCCATGAGTATGTTTTGTGCACTAGAAATGGGTGTCGATGCCTAAATATGGTCAAAGGTGTAAACAAGGGCCTTAAGCCCTAATTAAGCATTCTTGAGCTCAAGTTCCATGAACAAAACTTACACATAAGAGTTGGATATGGGTTCCATTAAGACATTTCATGAACCATAGTTGAGTTTCGATGCCTTGACCATAGTTGTGGTAGGGAAATAACTTCATCAGACCCTTGAAATTGACTAGGTGAGGAAAACAACAACCTCAGGCACTAAACATAGCTTCTTTGTCTTAAGCATCGTAAATATCTCTTCATACTACAACATAAGAGAATGGAAGGTTTGGGGGGGCTTGACCATCATCAAAGACATAAAATGAGTGTCTTAGGATCTTGTTTAAGCTTCTCAAGATGATTAGCCTTGAACTAGTACTGAAACCAACATGCACAAACTTTGTATGGGGTCTTTGGGATTCAAGTGGGGTATAAGAAGCATGAGTAGTTTTTTTGCATTAGGAATGTGTGTTAAGCCATAAGCATGGTATGGTAGGAAATAATTACCTCAATCCCTAATTGAACCTTCTTGAGTTCAAGCATCATGAACAACACCTAGAAACAGTGACACGGGCCCTCTTCGTTGATTCTTTCACATCTGAGTTAAATATGGGTTTCATGATGAGGTATCGAACATCATGCATGTGTCTCAGGTTCATGACTATAGTGGACGGATGAAAACAAAATGTTTTGTCCCTAAGACCTTCTCCTTAGGCCCACATTTCATGGATGAGTCCTTGAACCAATGCATTAGACCTGATTTAGTTATCAGTTTCATCCAAGGGTGCTATGGGCCCTATGATTAGGTTAGTTGTGCACCAAGAATGGGTCTGTAGGTCCAACCAAGGTAACATTATGACAACAATGACCTTGTTCCCTAAATGATGTTTCTTGGTCTCAATCACTATGAAAGACACCTATAATCCACAAAACATTACATCTCTTGGACATCTTTTGATTATGAGTAGTTTACCAAGGGACATTATAATGGTTTTAATAATGTAATAATGGGTCTTTGCATATTTACAATGGCCAAATAAGTATGGCAAGGTCTTGGGGAATTTAACAAATCTTTTTGGGCTCAAGCATGGTGAAAGATGCATTGAAACACCACATAAGACCTTTCTATGGGACCTTTGGCTTCTAAGTGTGATATGGATTCCATTAATTATTTTTGGTAGTAGAGATGGGTCTAGGGGCCTAGACCATAGCCAAAAAAGGGGAAAAAAGGAACTTACATAAGAAGATGAAACTTTTATTAGGTCTCTAGTGTTATGAACAATGCCTCCAAATCTCAACACATGTCCTCTCTATGGGGAATTTGAACCCCAAGTGGTATTATGGGTGTTGCTAGGGAATTTTTCGCAAAGGAGATGAGGCTAGGGGCCTTGGCTATGCTCAAGAGAGAAAAATAGGTCCTAATTCTAAGATTTCCTTTTGAAACATGTAAAGGTGAGAGGATTTTTCCATGGTTATGATTGTATGTAATAAAAACACGTGCTCACTATTAACATGTGAATGTTAATAGCTTGTGCTCAATCATGTAAATTCAAAAAAATGACAAACTCACTAAATTGCACACACTTAGAGAATTATATATGTATATTCTATGTATACATGTATATATTATAAGGAATTGGTTTTCTATTTTTTATTGATTTTATCTGTACATATATCATAAGTCTAAATTAAACATGTATTTTATTTCTAGACTCACCCATTTAGAAAAAAAATCTTATGGTGCATAAGTATAGAGAGAGACCTACAACTGAAAAGAAATGATTGATTTTGTTAAAACCATCAAACATGTTATTAAAGCTTGACTTTATTTGTTTTAAAAAATAAATAAAATTAATATTAAAAAGTATGAAAAAATAGTGGCTCACCAATTGTTATCTACAAATGTACAAATTTATTTCAAGAAGTTTTAGTTTTTACATACTATACCAATGTATTCAAGTCAATATATTTATTATAATTTAGAGRAAAHGTAACATACCACCATTAGAAGAATGTGGATTTTTGAGAGGTATGCCAATTTTTCATAAATAGAAGTTAAATATCCTGTAAGATAATTAAACTTTCTATGTTTCTATCTTTCACATCATATTCTAACAAGTTGTGTATGTAGCTCTAACAATTCCTCTTACTAAACAAATTGTTATTTTTCGACATTTCCATAACAAGTAAAATCAATAATAACATCATACAAAACGATATTTCATTTTTTATCCAAACTAAAAGTTGTAAATCAAAAACTTTAACAATTTGTCACCCTAGATGTGATAAATAAAACCGGAATCTACAGTATGAAGGTTAAATTCATTTAGATTCCATAACCTTTAATTATTGATTTTGTGTTTATGCATGAAAAAAGATAAAATGCAGAAAATACAAAACATTAAAATACAATCACACACCATTCACAAAATAACACAAAGTTTTTTCTCTGGAACTATGGAATAAAATACAATAACATAGAATGGAACCTCTTCTCCTCTTAGGAGCCTGATATTTAGGAATAACTTTTACATACGATCTCCCGAATTGATGTGATTTTTGCACAGTATAGAATAGCCATTTGATGACTCAATGAATTTTAAAGGTTTCAACCCCCATTTTTTAAAATTGAAAGTAGCATGATTACTCCAATATTTTCCAATATAAAAACATCAAAATAAATGACGAATAATATAATGATCCATTATGTACCACCAAATTTACATTTAATAATCTTGAATGTCTCATAAAAAACTATGAGACACTCTAGAGGATTTAGATGGAAGGCCTAAAAAAAAGAGGAAAAATTCACTTCCCCAAGTTTCTATACCATAAAGAGCACATCCATTATATTCACCTTCCATGTAGCACATGCACATGTAATTTAGGATATTATTTAAGCTTCTAAAGATCATTAGCCTTGAACTAGTATTGAAACCAACATGCATGAGCTTTGTAGGGGTTATTTGGGCTTCAAGTGGGGTACAAGCATCATGAGTAGTTTTTGTGCATTGGTAATGTGTGTTAAGCCATAAACATGGTCTAGAAGGAAATAATGACCTCAAGCCCTAATTGAACCTTCTTGAGTTCAAGCATCATGAAAAACACATAGAAACAATGACACATGCCCTCTTTGTTGATTCTTTCATATCTGAGTTGAATATGGTTTTCATTATGAGGTCTTGAGCATCATGGATGGGTCTCAAGTTCATGACCATAGTGGATAGATGGAAAAAACATGTTTTGGTCCTAAACCGTTCTTCTTAGGCCCACGTTTCATGGACGAGTCCTCGAACCAATGCATTAGACCTATTTTAGTTATCAATTTCCTCCAATGGTGCTATGGGCCCTATGATTAGGTTAGTTGTGCACCAAGAATGGGTCAGTTGGTACAAAAGGTAACATGATGACAAAAATGACCTTGTTCCCTAAATGATGCTTCTTGGTGATCCCGATTATTTTCGGCACGAAATGAGAGTGGAGATATAATAAGGTAATGTACATAGATATCCAATAAYATAACATAAATGTATCAGATATGAAACCACAAACACATAGATACAATAATGCACAATTTTCTATCAATGAGCAAAAATGTACAAAGACTATAAAAATACAAAATGAAAGACTTGTTAGAATGGTGGCAKCTTATCTCTGAGAAGAGATGTTTTTAGTACTCGCATTCAGAAGAAGATGATTTTACAATGAGGCTCCAAAGGCATTTTTATCATAAATAAAATCCAAAACCCTAACCCCGGAAGATGAAAACCCAACAGTTTTGTGGACCCCATTTTGGGTAGTTTGGTGTATCAACGTCCCGGGAGTGTAACTTTGGCATATGATCTCCATTTGGAGCGCACGATAGCTCATTGAAAAGGTATCATCGAGTAGATTCATTTTGAGGTCTCGTGTAGAGCCTTTGGCTATCAATCAGAATCTTGATCCCAAAAAACCTTCATTTAGGCCCTCAAAATGGCGCTGGAAGTTAAAAACTGCTAAAAATAGTAAATTACAAAAATTGCCAGAAAAATATTTTGAGCCAATTCGAAAAGGTGGGTGGCCACTGATATAAACCTGGATCAATCCTCTCTCCTTATTAAGCAATGGTCTCCATGGTGTTGATTTCCCGTGGGAGAGGGAAAAACATTTGTTGAATCTGCATCTTGATGAGTTGCTTGGCTTGTTGAGGGTTGTCATGAACCTATGGATGGAAGGGTTGGAAATTTTTGAACAGTATGGCTACATGAGATGTCTGTGTGCAGAAGGAATATTTATACTTTGTTACAATCTTGTCGACCTACTTCTCTTGGATAGAAGGTGCTTGGGATGAGGCTGTAGTAGTTGCAGTATCCTTCTATTCACCTTTTGAACAGATTGTGAAGAAGCTGATTTTTTTAGAATGAGATACTACCTTGCGGCATTGTTTAGGTGGGACAGTAGTTGGAACTACCTCTGGCATCCTGTAGAGATGACCCCCATAGTAGCAATGACACTACAGGGTCGAGACTCATAGATAGCATGGCGCTTCAACATATATGGTTGGCCCGAGAGAGCATCACAAACATTCATTAGGGTTGTTATAACCCTATAATTCATAGTATCATCTGGTGACTAGAATTTTTTTCACTCTGGGTGTATTTTGGCTTGCAAATAATATTTCATTTCTGCAAATTATTTTCAAGGAAAGGAAAAGAAAAAAAAATTCATGATTGTTGATGCTGAGTGGTGTTTCCTAACCCCATGGAGACAAAAGTAAGGGAAGCAGCGCATAAAACCAACAAAAAGAACTAAGCCAAATTTTTTGTTGCATTCGCACCGAGAGAATAAAGAACACGCTTAGATCGACAGTCAATCTAACGACACGTAGATCAACGACTGACAGTGGATTCCGGACCCCCTCGACTATTCTGCTTTTAACGGTGGGGGGGGCCCTCCGGAAAGGTGACTAACAAGTGCTCACAAATCTACGGTCATCATGATAGCGTGCAGATGGACGGTCTACAGGCGATTTTGGACGCCCCCCCCCCCCGACCGTTCTTCCTTTAATGGTGGGGGCGGGGTTTGGAATGAGGCATTTGTCTTTGGCAGGCCCTGTCCCAACATGTCATCCATCCATTTCACCCAATCCTTCATCACCTCTTCTGCATCCTTCATCCGACTCTACGCCACTCATTCCCTTGTCCTTTCGTCCCTTAGCCACATCTCGTGCACCACCCATCCATGAATAATTAAACTTAGGATAAACAAAAATAACAATAAAATTAATTAGATTAAAAAATAAATGTTAGTATAGTTAGAATAGGTTAAACTAGCTAATAACTAACTACTTAATAATTAATTAATTATTAATTAGTTAATTAATTAATAATTAAGTTTAAAATCTAAGTTATTAATTAGGTTAGAGTTGGATTAATTAATATTAAATAATACAAATATTAAAATAAAAATAAAAAACATAAAAAACAAAACGAAATAAAATATATAACAAAACAAAGTAATAAAACAATAATAAAAAAAATATAATAACAAAACAAAAACGTAAACAAAACATGTAATAAAAATAATATCAAAAACTAAAAAACAAAAACTAACACTACCCTAAGTCTACCCACCCAAACCTCCTGTACATTCATCACATCACAAATCAAAATCAACGGATATGATATTTTTCGGACCCCCCCTCACCATTTGAAGTTTAACGAGAGGGGGGGGGGGTGGGGTCCGGAATGGTTGTTTTCCATTACCACCCCCTAGACACTTGTCATCTCCACAGGCCATTGGACCCCCCCCCCCCACTAAAAATTCTTACCACCTTAGGGGGGTCCGGAATACCACCTATCCCAAAAAAAAAACCGCTTTTTCAAAATTTCACCCATTTTTTGCCTGTTCAGCATGTGATATTCCAAAGCCGATTTCGGGCGAACGAAAGTGAATTTTAAGAAATTGAGAGAGGTATTTCTCCGTAACGGGATGAAGAACAAAAAAAWCTCTCATTTTTTTCATAGGTTGCACGAGAAGAGAGAATCAAAKCCATTTTCAAGGCCCTTTTTCCAGTTTTTCGATTTTCTGTTACAGTCCTGATTTTGCGGGAGATGTTATGGCWAGCTGGAAGAGAATTTGGTGAAACCGAAGGAGGTTTTTGTACAGAACATGCCCATATACAATAAMCTCTTTCATTTTTTTCCCAGGTGTCATGATTAAAGATAAAYAGGTGTCTGAGGGGACCTCTTTTTCGCAGAAATTCAGCCCGTCTTTCATGGCRGACAGTTCCAGATTTTTRGGGATTTGTGGCTATTTTTGGCCGAGGCGGTTAAATCTGACTTACACAACTTGTTGGCGGATCTCTCCAATTTATTCAGATGATTTTTAATGTAAAAGGTTGTTGATCTCATGCCCAGGCAGACTGTGAGCATTCTAACTTCTATCAAGGGATTTTCCAGAAACATAAAGAAACATTTCACATGATTCCTACATGTTAGCTATTGGTGAAGCTTTCCCTCATTTTTGAATGTGTATCTACCTTTGTTATCATTGTGTTGTATGTTTGATCTTTTAAAAGTAGTTAAAGTTACATGATTTATCAATGCATACCCTGTTTTCTGACTTTTAAAAATGTAAATGTTTGTCTTCTGATGTTATAGTGAAGAAATTATTAAATGATTTTTTACTCTGATTTATTGTCTCACCGTTTCTGCTAATTCATCGCTTATTCCCAAAGAATCCAATAGTTGCATTATCTCACCCTGTGAGAAGACTTCTTATAAATTGTTCTTTGATCTCTATCTTTATGAACAGACCCCATATCCCAATGGAAGTGTGAAACCTTTTCCAGGAAATCTACAAAAAACTCCAAGAACATAAACTATTCGTCATAACTAGCCTAATATCCTATTTCAAACAAATCTATATTTAACAGAGAGATCCCTCTCTGAGTCTCGGAGGGCTAGATCCTTGACTCGAAGCGGTTTTGATGTTGCCTTTGTGACTTCCTCCATAGCCTTGGGAAAATTACAGAGTGCTAATAGAATGGAGAATCCACTGGGGAACCTTCTCGAGTAGTACACTTCAAAGTTCCAAATCTGATCACTGATGGTGGACAGTGACCAGACACAAGGATGCTAAGATCATTCACCTAGAGACTCCAAATTAGCTCCAGACAGTGCCAACTCAAAGAATCCACTGGAGGAAGAACCTGAAGGATGACCAAGTAGCCTAGAAAGACCAGGTACTCAAGCTCAAATTGTATTCATGATATTATTGGTTTCGTCTGCAATTACTTTCTTTCTTATCATGATCCGTGTCCAGAGTATATTGTTGAAATTCAGGATGATCATTTTCAACTTGAAGAGCCTCAAGAGACTAAAGCCCAAATTGTAGATTATGTACATACTCATACACATGTGCACATCCCAGATGCACTTGTAGAAACCCTATTGAGACATAAGCCTCCTTCTTTATCTCCTATTCTTGCTAAACCTCCAGATGGTTGTAAGCGTATTGCTTCACCTCCTATACCTACCAAAATCCCAGACAGATACAAGCCCCTATATTTTCCTACTATCCTCCATGACTTCCCTATAAATTACACCAATAATCTACCCAGGTTTGATGGAGAGAATGCCAATATTACTGTTGAAAACCATATCCAAAGTCTTGAGGATTTTCTTGACCTCTTTGAGGTAGAAGATGATGATGTCTGGATCAGAATGTTTKCCCTTTCATTGGGAGGTAAAGTCAAGAATCAGTTTAAAAATATCCCARCTGTAAGCATTAACAATTTMCATCAATTTGTGCAAGTTTTCCTAGATCGATGGGTGATCATGAGAAATGTCTTTCTCATCCTGGAAGAGTATGACCATTTGAAAAGACAGCCAGGGGAAATAGTACAATTGTTTTCAGCAAGGTTCAATAAGGTATATCATGCAATGTCTGTTGATATAAGACCACCCCCAGGATCAACTCACTTTCACTTCCTAGATGCCTTCGATCCTGAGATGGCATTCCAATTAATATAAAGGAACACTGCAACACTTGAAGAAATGCAGAACATTGCAGTTGATGTGGAGGCCAACCTGCTGATCAAAAGGTCAAAGGTAAAAAACAAAGAAATGAGCATTTGAAGTTATCAAAAGCTAAAATGGACATTTTGGCTAGTGCCATGGAAGAGATGATGTAGAGGATCAACAGGAAAGATGAGCTTGATGTTCAAAGACATCATGTTCCATTGACGGTCACCATTCCCAAACATTTTTCTGTTCATCCTTGGTACCATGGTTTGGATAATGATTCTTTCATGTATTCAATTCACAACACATTCAAAGATGGAGCTCCATCTCAACTTACAGAGGAACAGCCAACTGATATGATGTGCATGTTTGATGGCATTTACTACTTGGATAATCTACCCAAGTATGATCAGTATGATGATGATCATGAGGCTGAAATAAAGGTGGATTGTTCAAAGAAATCAGCCACATATGAATGGGAGGAAAAAGATCATTTACAGTTTAGATATGACAAGCAGCCCTTGCACAACAGTCATGACAGCGATGAGGAAGAGGCAGAAAATTTCAGAGTAAGGGAAAAATATTTGCCCTTATGTTTCTCTTCTTTTTAATTTTTGAGAGGAAATTGTAAGCAAGTTGTCAATAATAGAGAGAGAGAATTTTCTGATCAACTTGGTGAATATGTCATTGTTGATGTGGAGGTTGTTCTAAATCCAGAGTTGCATCCCTTTACCAACTTTGATTTTCAAGTTTCAGAGGAAAGATTAAAGCCTGAGGCAAATTATGAGTTAATCCAGAACAACTCTGTACCATTATGCTTTAATTCATTTCAGTTTTTGAAAAAGAATCTTGAGTATATGCTAAAGGATAAATACACAGAAAATCAAGAAGTTGCAGTGGAACCAATGCAACAGTCAGTTCAATTTCTACAGGATCCAATATCTAATGTGTTGGATGATTGGTGTTGTCAAAGTCTTCCTCTATCATCCAGCTATGGGATAAAACATTTTTATGATATTGACATGATCAGGTAGTCAACTTCATTGTCTTTTTTAGCAGAATTTGCATTACAAAGCCCATCGGAACATTTGTTGCCATATCATAAATTTTTTGAGGATCTAGACGACGTAAATATAGTACCAGATCATGAGGTTGAATTGGCTGGTTTTGAACATCAGGAAATGGGTGACGTTTATCATGATCCTATAGCTTCCTATATGGAGAAATTTTTATTTTCAAAATACCCATTGGTTCCCAAAGTCTCTGGAATTGTCCACAAACCCAGGATTTTGTGTTGTAAGGATCATGTTGGAAATCAGTATGGGTTGCTCGTGCAAGTTCTATTTCTGATATTGATTAAAAACATTGAAAGAGCAGAGTTGTTAGAGAAGTTGCTTGACTGTTTGCATTGGCATTATTGTATCATTTAGAATGATAAAATTATAAGTAGCATAGGGTAGGTAGGAAAAAGTGAATAAGCTCAGCATTTCGAGCATCTCTTTTTCAAGAGTGTTTATTTTAATTTGGTTTCAGTTGCAAGATCAAAATAGGTACAGGTTGCAAAATAAGATTTTAGGATCAGCCCAATGGATAAAGCACCGGTCTGCATGTTCAGAGGTCTGTGGTTCTCGACACCTCCTAAAAGAAGCCACCATCCCCAGGTGGAGGCACTATTATAACCCTATAATTCATAGTATCATTTGGTGACTGGAATTTTTTTCACTCTGGGTGTATTTTGGCTTGCAAATAATATTTCATTTCTGCAAATTATTTTCAAGGAAAGGAAAAGAGAAGAAAAATCATGATTGTTGATGCTGAGTGGTGTTTCCTAACCCCATGGAGACGAAAGAAAGGGAAGCAATGCACAAAACCCACAAAAATCACTAAGCCAAAGTTTTTGCTGCATTCGTGCCTGGAGAATAAAGAACGCACTTAGATCGACGGTCAATCTAACAGCGCGTAGATCAACAACTAGCAGTGGATTCCGGACGCCCTTGACTATTCTTCTTTTAATGGTGGGGGGTGGGGTCCGGAAAGGTGACTAACAAGTGCACACAGATATACAGTCATCATGATAGCACGCAGATGGACGGTCTACAGGTGATTCTGGAACCCCGGACTATTCTACCTTTAACGATGGGGGGGCGGGGGGGTCTGGAATGAGGCATTTTTCTTTGGCGGGCCTTGTCCCAGTGTGTTATTCATCCATTTCGCCCGATCCTCCATCACCTCTTCTGCATCTTTCATCCGCCTCGGCGCCACTTATTCCCTTTTCCTTTTTTCCCTTAGCCACATCTCGTCCACCACCCATCCATGAATAATCAAACTTAGGATAAACAAAAATAACAATAAAGTTAATTAGATTAAATAATAAATGTTAGTATAGTTAGAATAGGTTAAACTAGCTAATAACTAACTACTTAATAATTAATTAATTAATTAATTAATAATTAATTAATTAATAATTATTTAATTAATTAATAATTAAGTTAAAAATCAATGTTATTAATTAGGTTAGAGTTGGATTAATTAATATTAAATAAAAAAAATATTAAAATAAAATAAAAACATAAAAAAA
>JASDQU010819536.1:0-15754 GCA_032191745.1 Picea mariana | reverse complement strand
TTGCTGCAACATAATTGGTTATGGTTTAAGTAAAATGATAAAATGGAATGAACGTCATGCTTAAACCTTGTTCATTGAAAAATCAACACTTGTAGCAACCTTAATTGCAACCTTTGTTATCATTATATTGTTGATAATTAAATTTTATTTGATCACTGCAATTTAGGGACATCAAGCTTAACTCGCGTGTTCACCTAACATATCATATGCAAGTGTGTCTTTTCTTGTGCCTTGGGAAGGTACAAACACTTTTACATATACCCAAAGACTTGGAAACTTTAAACAACTCGGAGATGAGTCATCAAATACATATTTCCTCTTTCCATCATTGACCTTTAGGGGATACCTCTTTCCCTTCCCATCCATCCGTCTCAATCCCCCCAGGATCACCGACATCACCTCCCTAGAGTGACCTAGTCACCCTCGAAGTGTGGGACCTATATTGAGGTGACATTGGGTATAGTTCCCCTTAGTTGTTTTCATTTTGGTGGTTGGGTCGGGCTTTTCCAAACTTACAACTTGTGCGATAACAGGTATAACAGTTATGGTTTGAATTTATTTCTCCATAACCATCTCCTATCCTAAGCGTGTGGGTGCATGAATTATAGATTGTCGTATAAGTGCATAACATTTTGTGCATGGGGTTCAACTATTTTCCCATGTATGTTAGTTGTTTCCTAATTTCACCTTGACAACAACATTTGGTCGAATATAACAAAGAAAAGGAGATTATTGAAACACAATTGGACAAGATTGAGTAAGCATAGGGGAATAATAGGTCCCCACATGAAAGGCATCATGTATAAATAATACATATCCACTATAGAGAAACAACTTACCTAAAGGAAAGCTAGGTTTGGGAGATGAGATTATAAATCTCTTATTCATGCTCATTGTTGCTAACATTGATTACTCAGAAAGAGAGGATGATAAGTGCAAATAAACAACATGTTATTTTTGGCATAGGAGATACCATCACCTCCTCTATAATTATTGGATAGAAAGGTCTCGACAAGTGGAAATTGTACCAATGAAGGATGAAAATATATTTTAGGAAATAACATTCAAGGATTGTGAATGTTTGTCAAAGTGCACCTTAATGTGAGATGGTATAACCAAAATGGTAAAGTGATGCAATAAAATGAGCATGCATCCCTTGGTCATTTTGGGTGTGTCATCCCCCTCTTGGATAGGGGGGAAACATTCTTAGAGTTCATTGTGTACTGATAAAATGCCTTAGCATCCTCAAACCATCTCATGCGTTGACACCTTCATATATAATTTGTGTAAGAGAGAAGATGATTTCTATGTGGCCAAAACATAAAATATTTGTTCATTTTTTGTTATCATCCTATTTTTAAGTAGGCCCTTATAACAATAAAGAGCATTAGCCATAGGGAATCAAACTTATCTCCCACGTCTACATTTTATTCAAGTAAGTCATTGAAGTTGAGATCAACTAGTAAAAATGGTAATTGAATATGTTGGAAGTTATACCAAAAAAATAAAAAGAATGTTTTCATTTAGCATCCACGATGTCTTAGGTGGTAAGGGATCTTCTTGCTAGTTTGAGGAAATTCATAGTTTGAAAAGGTTATGCCCTCTCAAGTTTAGGATAGGTAAGGTTGTCGAGAACCAAAAATGGTAGATTGCTTTAATATCAACAACTAAATATTCCAAGCCAACTCAAATATTTTAAATTTTTAATCAAGAGAATATGTAAAGATGGAAATATAACAATCCAACTTAGTAATGGAATTGAAACAAATGAACTATAAACCATTCAGGGTTTCTTTCTTAATGAACAATTTAATGGAGTTCATGCATGGTACTATCAAAGAAATATTTGTTTACCTCATTCCAAGTTTAATAAATCCATTCCCAAATAGGAAGCCATAGTTTGTTCTCCTTGTCTAATATGGAGAGTAAGGTGAGAAAGGACTGACAAATAAAACTTGTTCAGAGAATGCAACTCTAGGTTATGGTAAATGGGAGAAGATGTCTCAAAGTCAAAAGGATGAATTTGCATGAGTTCCATGTGGCCTCTCGTTGTGTACAAAATATTGTACAAAATAAGTTACATCTCAAAATTCACCACTTCACTCTTGATTATAGTGATCAAGATATGTAAATATGGTTGTTTGCACTTTATATAATTTTTATAAAATTGAATAACATTATTATTTCACACTTAGGATAGGTAAATTTTAAGTTTATTTTGGTAGAGTGTAAATTATGTGTTCTTCACAATGACTCGAATATAATTCCTTGGGACATGCCATGCTAACAAATAAAACTTGTTCAGAGAATACAACTCTAGGTGATGGTAAATGGGAGAAGAGGACCCTTAAGTAAAAAGGATGAATTTGCATGAGTAGCCATGTGGCCTCTCCTTGTGTACAAAAAGCTTGTATAAAATAAGTTACATCTCAAAATTCACCACTTCACCCTTGATTATAGGGATCAAGATGTGTAAATATGGTTGTTTCCACATTACACAATTTCTATAAAAATTAATAACATTATTATTTCACACTTAGGATAGGTAAATTTTAAGTGGGTTGTGGTAAAGTGTAAATTAAGTGTTCTTTCTTCACAATGACTCGGATATAATCCCTCGGGACATTCCATGCTAATGTTCTTTCTTCAAGTGTTTTATCCCATGCAGGAAAATGAGACTAAATGTAAGTCATCGTCATCCTGGTGGAATAAATACCTTCCAAATGTAGCTCCTAAGCTAAAGATTTTTGGCATAGAAGAATTTTCGTTGGATTTGAATTTTATTTTTGAAAATGCATATACTTGGTTGAGCATTGACTTTGAATTCAAACCTAGGATGGTGGGTTCCAAATGTGAAACTAGACTATAAATCATTTTCCCCATAGTAGTTTTGGGCATTCTATGTATGGGTAAGTGCATGAACAAGAGGGCAAGTAATATAATGAACTACCTTGTATAGATGATGATTTTCTCAAATTGGAGTTGTTTGGTCTATGAAGAAGCAATTGTTGAAATCCAAGCATGCTTAAGAATGGTCTCTATGGAAATCAAGAAGTCTCTATTTGATCCATTAGAGTTTGCATGTCATAAAAAAATTTAAAATTTTAAAAAAATATGTGAAGCATCTTCCTATAAGAGCTTTAAACATCCACAAATAATATTGTTTTAGTATATTTTAGTCTTCATTATGCAACTGCGATAATAGTGTGTAATCTTTTACCTTCATTTGTGGACAATAGGTTTATTGCTTCAACTAACAAGAATGATTTTGGAAGACCAACTAAACATGGTGTGGGTTCTTTACATATTGAAATGTCTTATTCCTCTTGAAAATTATTTCTTGAAGACAAAACCTTTGGAATTGTATTACCATTTGTTGGAACATGGCAATCAAGTTGGCCAAAAACTATGGATTTTCTTTCCTTTGAAGACAAGGCTTGTATATCATTGGTTGTAGAGAGTAACTAGCCCTACTTAAATGCGATGAAGTCGAAAGATGTGGATGTTCTATGGATGTACAAAGCCTCCAAACCAAAATTGAATCACGTTCAAAGGAATTCGATGTCTATAATTATCATGTGATGATTATTAATGGAAATGTCTACCACTTTGGGTTTACAAGTCTATGCCCTTTCACAAATGTGAGGCTTGTACCCGTGATATTTTTGAAGCACCATTTTTACAAGACCTAAATTAATTGTATTCCTTGTTTTATTTTTTGCCAAAAACACAATATAATGCTTTTATCCTATAAAATGGTGACAAAGCATAATGACACATAAAATTAGTATGTGAATTGCAACTTAGTAAATGAAATAGTAAATGACATGTGGATAATAGCTTACCATATAGAGACAAACTTGTAGCAAAGACAACAAAATCTTAAGACTACACTGTTTTTATCCTTACATGCACAAAAAATTGTCATTTGAACATTAGTTAACAAATGTCTTCTTAAAAAACACTAGTGCTTTAGATAGCAAACAAAGATTGGCAATTTTAAATCTAGTAATTTCATTGTTTATTCATGTGCAAGTTTAAAAACTCACATTTTTTGTATTGCAAAGGGGCACAACATTTATCTATTATACCTAATTAATCATCCACAAACTTATTGACAAATATATAGAAGATAAAAGCATGTAAGTTCACATAAAACATTCACTCTATATGAGACTTCTCCTCGAATTCTTGAGCTATGATAATTTTGTAGAATTGGCTTTCAATGAGAAGGCTCTAATGTCAATTAATATGGGGTCTGGATCAAAGATGGAGCCAGTTGAACAATGGAAAACATAACTTTTAAGAATATGGATGCCAAAAACTTAAATAATAGTATTGTATTTTCAACTCTACATGATGGGACATGAAAGAGCGCCCATATGCCTTTGCATTAGAGTACCATGTGGCCTCTTTTAGTGTGCAACAATCTCAAATAATAGTTTTAGATGCATGAAAGAAGGGCTCCCTTGAGTAGAAAGGATAAAATGGCATGATGAGTACTCTTCTAGTTATGGATCTAATGATAATATGCACATGTTTACAAATGATATCAAATACAAAAAAAGTACAATAATATTTAACATTTAGGATAAGAACTTGTAAATGTGTTTTAAGTACTCGTACATCTCTTGGGTTCCTCCTCGACATAGTAAGAGATAAAAAACACTATTTAAAATTACAATTAATGGTATTCGTTGTTTTCTTGTTTCCAAAAACATAATATAATGTTTTTATACTATAAAATTATGACAAAATGTAATGACGCATATAATTAGTATGGGAATTGCAATTAGTAAAGGACTTAATAATTTCATCTTCTTACATTGACTCACATATACATTTTAATGTAACCCGTAATGAGGTGATAAGAAAACAAAAAAAAATCTATTTTAACCATCTATCATACCATATCCCTTTAATAATGAGTAATTAATAACAATGTGATTTAAGATAATCAAAGGTTTGCATTATTCCATCAACTAACATAAGAAACCTATAAGAGAACAATGAATTACGTAGATTGGTGAGATTGTTATCAAGCAAAAAATGATAAGTTTGTTAACAAGAAAAATAAAAATAAAAAATAAAAAATAAATACTTTTATTCACCTTCTCTACGAGATTAAAAGGACATACTAATACTCACAAATGACACCCCTTCTCAATGCCTCTTTTGSTTCCACAAGRAAAAATATGGTATAAACACCTTAACAAAATATTGCAATCAATCACATCATCATAGAGTAATTATTATGCGATCATAGATTCGGAAACAATTAGAAGCTTTAGAAATTGGTATTMTATTGCCTACGCAACCTCAACCAAAACAAAAATTGTTTGAGCCAAATTTGCAAAACATAATTGMATGTAAAATGCCAAGCAAACTCGTTGGGCACTCCCCTAATTTTTTGTGATGGGATTATCTCRAACATGATTCTAAGYTCTCAACCATTTACTATGAAAAAGGGAAAGTTGGAGATGTTCYTAATATAGCTTGGAATATATAAAATGTTTGACATGTGAAGAATAGCTTACYATATGGGGCCAAACTTGTAGCAAATACAACAAAACCACAAACCTGCATTGCCTTTAGCCCTATGTGCACAAATTTTTATATTTGTATGCTAGTCAACAAATGTCTTCTTAAAACGCCAACACCAACACTTTATATAGCAAACAAAGATTGGCAATTTTAAATTTAATAATTTCATAGTATGCTCACATGTCTGTTTGGCAATTTTAAATCTAGCAATTTCATAGTATGCTTACATGCAAGTTTTTAAAACTTCTCATGTGTTTGTTGTAATGCAAACAAGCACAACATTTATTTATTGTTCCACATTAATCATCCACAAACTTTGTGATGAAAACATAGGAGATAAAAACATAAAATTTCACGTAAAACATTATCTCTGGACTTCTACTTCTTGGACTCTTAAGCTATGATACTTTTGTATAATTAGCCTTCAATCAGAAGGCTCTAATGCCAATTAATATTGGATCTGGATTAAAGATGGAGCAAGTTGAGCAATGACAAAAATAACTTCCAAGAATATGGATATCAAAAACTTACTAGCATATTAGTATTGGATTTTCAACTCTGTGTAATGGAATATTGAGGAGCCCATGTATGCATTTGCATTAAATGCCATGTGGCCTCTTTTAGTGTGCAACAATCTCTCATGATAGTTTTAGGCACATGAAATAAGGGTCCCTCAAGTAGAAAGGATGAATTGGCATGATGAATCGGGGGATGATGTGTAGACATGCACATGTTTACAAATGATATGAAATACAAGAAAAAATACAGTAATATTTTACACTTACGATARAAACTATTTAAAACCTATAAATGTGCTTTAAGTAATCATTATCCTTAGCAAGGTAAGAGATAAAAACAACTATTTAAAAACACAATAATTGTATCAGTTGTTTTATTTTTCCAAAAACACAATATAACATTTTATTTTATAAAATGGTGACAAAACATAATGACAAATAATTACTCTGGGAATTGCAACTAAGTAACTACTTAATTATCTCATTTTCCTACATTGACCCACATGTACAATTTAATGTGACCCATACTAAGATGATTAAATAACAAAAATAATTGTTTCAATTGCCCATCACTACAAAATATCATATCCCTTTAATAATGAGAAAATAATAACAATGTAATGTAAGATAATAAAAGGCTTGCTCTATTCCATCCTCTACTATGAAAACCCATAGGAGAACAATGAATTGGGTAGATTCATAGGACTATTATCGAGCAAAACACAATAAGTTTGTGTAAAAAGAGCCACTTTTATTCTCCTCCACATGCTTAAAAGGACATACTAATACACTCAAATGGCATCCCTTCTCAATGCCTTGTTTGTTTGGTTCCACAAAATATTGCAATCAATCACATCATCATGGAGTAATTATTATGTGACCATAGATTTGAAAACAATTAGAAACTTTGGAAATTGGTCTTATATTGCCTAGACAACCTCAACCAAAACAAAAATCGTTCTAGCAAAATTGGAAAACATAATTGCATGTAAAGWGTGAAACTAGCTAGTTTGGCACTCCCTTCTCTTTTTGTGATACAATTTATCTCGGGCAATGATTATAAGCTCTCARACATCTWCTATGAAAAAGGGAAAAGTTGGACATGTTCTTAATATAGCTTACAATAKATAAAATGTACATGTGAAGAATAGCTTACCATATGGGGCCAAACTTAATAGCAAATACAACAAAACCACAATCCTACGTTCATGCACAAAAAAAAAATTATTTGGATGTTAGTTAACAAATGTCTTCTTAGAAGGCCAACACCAACACTTTATATAGCAAAAAAAGATTGGCAATTTTTAAACCTAATAATTTCATAGAATGCTCTTGTGCAAGTTTTTAAAACTTGTCATACCATTGTTGTACTGCAAAAGGGCACAACATTTATTTATTGTTCCACATTAACCATTCACAAACTTAATGATGGATATATAGAAGATAAAGGCACAATAATTCACATAAAACACTCTCTAAATCAGACTTCTACTTCTTGGACATTTAAACTATGATAATTTTGTACAATTGGCCTTCAATCAAAAGTCTTTGATGTCAATTAGATCAGGGTATTTTTTGTGGCGAATTTTAACCAATTGAATATTTTTTTACCTTTTCTTCAAAACATATATTCACCAATTGGCCATTTCTTTCTAAAAATTCCCCTATTTCTTACATAAAATTTGCTTATATTGGTATATTTGCCAAAATTTACAAATTTTAATAGTTAACTGATGTTTTTTATTAAATATTCACCTGCATATTTGTGATTTTTTTGAACAAAAATAGTTACCTTGAATACCATAGTTGATATAATATTTGAATCCATAAACACGACCCTGATATGGATTAAAAATGGAGGAAGTTGAGCACTTGGAAACATATATTTTAAGAATATGGATGTCGGAAACTTACTCAAATAATAGTATTGAATTTTCTTCTCTACATGATGGAACATGGAAGAAATCCCATATGCCTTTGCATTAGAGTGTCATGTGGCCTCTTTTAGTGTGCAACAATCTTGCATGATAGTTTTAGGCACATGAAAGAAGGGCTCCCTTGAGGAAAAAGAATGAATCGGCATGATAAATACTCTTCTAAATGTAGAGGACGATGTGTAAACATGAACATGTTTACAAATGATATGAAATACAATAAAAATACATTGATATTTAACACTTACGATAAGAACTTATAAATATGTTTCAAGTACTCATCATTATCCTCAACATTATAAATATGTTTCAAGTACTCATCATTATCCTCAACATAGAGATGAAAACAACTAGTTTAGATGTATATTTTCATAACAATGATTTGAGTATTTCTCTCAAACACTTGCCACACCACTAGATTTTATTTATTTCTTCAAACAATAACTTTGTTTTCCCTGTAGTGCAAGTATGTTGATCCTTGTCTCCCCACCTTTAACAAAAATTGCTTAATTTGGACATGAGGAACTCAAAAACCTCAAAAGATACCAAAATATTAATACCATTGGCAAATATATATTATTTGTAGTGGAAGATCCAGTTCTACAATATACACTAGATCTGTATGGTTTTACTTGCAATGTGTTTCCGGTTTACATGTCTTTTATTGATTATGTTATCATTAAGAATAGGTGTCCAAGAGTAGGCAGAGGTAATAATGGATGACAGAGGTTCTCATTGGATTTGACTTCCTTTCTAGGCAACTATGTAAAACAACTATAAAGAAACAACAGTGTAGATTGTAAAATATTTTTTTGGTAGCTTTGTACATTTTGTGGATGGTATCTATGTAAAGACAGTACTCTTGTAGATACCCAAGCACCCAGCGCACTGTCCATGTATTTTGTAAATCCTTGGACTAAAAGCCAATTTAAAATAAACAAAACCAGCCCAAAAAAAACTAAAAAATCCACACCCCATTGTAAATAGTGTTTGTCATTGTAATGAACCATCATTCAAGTGTGACTGTTTATTATATGCTATGTGGCATTAAAATAGTTTGATCCAGCTTACAATCTATACCAAACAACTGGCAAGAAACTATTCCAGCAGAAAGTTCTACCTGTGGGCTTTCATTTATTAACCAGCCTGTGTCTGTATTTCACAACTTGATGTTTAATGTCAAATGGGGGAATCGATCCTGCTCTAGGAACCGATCTTGCTCTAGGAACTCATTATTTTGCTACTTGTAGTGACTGTACCCTCAAGTACCATGGACAAAGCTTTGGTCATGAGTGGACATGAATAAAATTTCATATGATTTCTTATAACCCATCCAAACAGAATCTGCAATGCAAGCAATTATAAAAGATGCTTCTGTCATCTGAATGGGAGATCACACATAAATACAAATGGAATTCCATGAACCTTTCCCAAATGGCTCAGTACATCCGGTTATTTGACTTTTCAAGTGAATACAGCATTTTCTGTTGACCCTTCTGATTCTGATAACTTACACTGCCTGGGCCCTGAATTATAACCCTTCTCTGCAATCTTTTCAAATGAAACCCAGACAACTACATTATAACAACCCAGATATATCTTCACTTGAACATTATCAAATGAACCCAGATATCTTTCAATTCTGTATAAAAGGATCTGCCATTCTGGCATTTGCAGGTTTACAAAACTTACATCGGACCTTTGGTCCCACATTTGAACAAAAAAAATTATGACAAAAAATAAAGTTATTTGGCATATAATAACTGATTCTTCAGCAGTGGCTTTGTGAGAATCTACCCAGTTCTATGACAGTGGCTAGGGGGATAATGGAATGAAGCTATTTTACAAGAGCTGCAGAAGGCCTGAGTGATTTGTACAAAACTGGTA
Source organism: Picea mariana (assembly GCA_032191745.1). NCBI lineage: Eukaryota > Viridiplantae > Streptophyta > Pinopsida > Pinales > Pinaceae > Picea > Picea mariana. The sequence goes on along the minus strand of JASDQU010819536.1, from coordinate 5,871 downwards.
ACTAGACTACATGAACCCAGGGCCCACCACACATAGGGCATCCATAGGCCCATCTTCCTATCCACCATAACTCAAGAACGTTGTTCTGATTACCTGAGGTCGAAGACTTGGGCAAAGCCAATGCAGAGGTCTGACGCCCACACCTTACACACTGCAGCACAACATAATAAACCTCGAGTCAGAATGATTCTGTGCGTATGCATCTTGAGCATACAAAAACACACACAATGATGCATATAATGCAGTCAATAAAGAAAAGGAAAGGAAATGCATAATCATAAATAGAGTGAAAATTTGGTCAGATCATACCACCTTGTGCCATACGCCATGTAAACCCGTTTTCCATGATGCAGTAATGACATCCCTTCGGGATCCCATAAGTCCCAAGTACGCTCCCATTCCTACTGCTGTCTTCAGACCAAATGCTGCATCCCTCTCAGAAAACCTTCGTTTTCTTGGCCACAGTCCTTTCATACGTTGATAATCATCGGAATGTTTCCCTGTTGAAATGTCACATATGCCAGATGAAGGAGCTACGGTTGTGCTTATATTTTGTTCATCTGGGCACGTTTGGAGATCTCCAAGATCAGACCAAGGTCCACCAAACATGTTTCGTTTATGCCAATCTTCTGCTGGAGGGTGAAGTTCTAATTCACGAAGCAACAAGCCAGCAGCATCCGCACCCCGTGGTCGAGGCAAAGTCTAAGGTTCAACAAGGACATTTTAGTGAGAAGTTTAAGTAAGTTCATCATTTGCAGAATAAAGCATAGAAGACCAACTTTTACCTGCATGTGAGGTCCAAGAGATGCCTCTACCACTTCCGGGGCAACCTTATACTGCCCATCTATGTAATGCAGAGATATGCTTGCATTGGGAACCTCAGCTTGTGACTTGGGTAAATTGTGTTCTAACTGTGCAGTTCTTTTACAGAGGTCCACCAATACAAGAAAAAGAACCTTTACCTGCACAATAATCATACATTTTGTTGGTTCAACCACATACAAAGTTAAATCCCATGCTTGAATACTGCATTGGCAGCTTAAAAGGGACTTTTCACTCTTGATATCAGTATGAGCTTTGCTCCACAATTTTCTATCATAACATTCAGCCCAGAAATTGCCATCAATTCAATAAAATAAGCACAAAAATATAGTATTGCGTTGATACATTGCTAACATATACCAAAGGAGAGCAGCACTAGTCAACAGTGTGATGTTCGGAATGATGGCAGATATGGTTATAATAGTCAGTTAAATGTCAACTGCTGAAGCCATATACTGGTATGTCAAATCCTTTTGTTTCTTCCATTTCAGTATGAATATTTCCTACAAATACACTAGCAATCGCGAACAAACCATATTATATATTCAGTGGGAAATTATGTTTCTCCATGGACAAGTCTTATGGGACAGGTATTGGGATAGACTGGGCATGTCCCATGCTGTCCCAATTCGAATTACATAGATAAAGATGTCATTCAGTGCATGGAAGAATTTTCAAGGAAATATTCTAGGGTAAAACAACACATATTGGGAAACACTGTTGAGGGTGTGTTGTGTATAGTCAGTCGCAACACTGTTGAGGGTGTGTTGTGTATAGTCAGTCACTCGGATCCAGTTTGTGTTCAAATTAAGTGAACGAAATTCAGAAAAATATTTTCAGCGCAAAAAAAAATGATAAAATTTGCCATTAAGATCAGCAAAGAGACCAAAGCAAATTTTCTTATAAATTCCTGAACACACGTTAGAACATATATTGTTCAAAAACATGTGTGTGTTTGTTTTTAAAGTACGACAAAAAGAAACAAATGAATTTTATAAAAGAAAATTGCCTGGTCATTAACTTTGACATTAAATTTGGAATTTCCATTAAATTTGTCATTTAATGTTTGTCATTTAATTCACCATTAAATTTGCCAATGCTTGAGATTCTATAATTTTCAAATTTAATTCAATCAATGTAGTGCCTAAAGTGTAATCGCCAAGAAATCAGCAATTTCTCAATTTTTTTAGTTAATTGAGAAATCCCGCATGGTTCAAGGAGGAAAATGTGGTGTTTAATCAGTGTCAAAGAAATATTGTGGATTGGGCAACAATTTCCATTTGTTATTTTTCATATCCCAGGTATGTTTCTACGGTTTTTGTTTTGCAGATTTATAACAATGATAGGGTTTGTGTTCCTACACATCTTTGAATGATGTTTTTCATCAATTTTTGCATAGTGTTTGTAATGGATCTTTGCTTGGAATTTTGCAGATTATGATTCAATTTCATAGTCTGAATTTTTTTACAAACATTCCCTGGGCTTGAAATGTTTTATTTTTCTTGCCCCAGGTTGCATTTATCTTCCACCAACATGCCAAAGGATCTAGATACATTTTGGCAATGTGGGGAACCTTTTGGAGGATCTCGTAATAAATTGCATTGCAAGCTCTGACAAAAGATTATTTTCATAGGGGTTTTCCATTTAAAGTGCCACCTTGCAATAATCTCTGGTAAAGATTGCAATCCATGTCCAAAAGTCTCCCCAGAAGTTCAGTGACAAACTTTTGCATCTCTTGAAGAAGGTAACTAGAAGAAAGAAGAAAAAGAAGTTTTGCATCTTGAAGTTGCAATTGATGGACTAGCAAGGAGAACTACACCACATCAAGGGGGGATGGACAACCTTCACTCCATTCAGTTATTAAAGAAGAAAAGAAGTTTTGCAGCTTGAAGTTGAAATTGGTGGACTAGCAAGGAGAACTACACCATGTCGAGGGGGGATGCACAACCTTCACTCTGTTCAGTTATTAATAAAACGAAAAAGGAAGAAATGAGTAGGGTTGTGGGCAGGTGTTTCTTATGGAGTGACACATCATTTAGCATTTGCTAAGAACAATTCGTTATATAAGCATTTGTTCTACAATGAAYGTGGGATGTTGTTATTATTGGGCCAAACTATAAGGACCCTACTTTTGATGATGACTTGAGGAGGCCAATCGTTCAAAAGAGGAAAGGAAGTTATAAATACTAGATTGGAGGAGTTAAAAAAATAGTAGGAATCCACTGGATCATAGTGTTAGAATAAAAGAGATGTGATCGTTTCACCGTAGACAATATCTCAATATTGTCACCCAACCATAGGCACAAAGGCCACCCCCGAGCACCTTAACCTGGACAGATAGAATAATTTTGGAAGCAAACCCTAGAACCAATAGCCAATCAAGGTAGCGTACCTCTCTCCAGAACTAACGTACCAAGCAAAAAGTCCAAACCATAACCAAAGACCAAGTCACTACTGTAGCAGCTGCAACTCTCCTCCAATCTTGCACACCACTTGTCCTTATGTAGTTGTGAGAGTGAGTGAGTACAAATGAGCTCTAGCGCCCTCTATTTATACTGCTCCAAGTCACCTGACTAGGCCAACTTCTCTTCTTGGAGGCGAATAACTTAATATTAATTATTCTCTTAAGTCGACTTGTCTTCTAGGGTTATTATCCAACATTTTAAGGTTTCTATTGCTTCCCAGAATATTCTAGTCTTGTCAAAGGTTACACATAGAGGTTAATACCTCCCACAACTACCGTAAAATCAACACTCCCTCCTAGCTAGGGTGGTATTAAAGGAAATGGTCTTGAGCACAAACAGACCATTCAACCAGTAGCATCATCATAGCCACACAAGCTATCTCATGATCAAATCACGAGCACCATCATAACTATCCAACAAGATAAACTGCATGGCAATCAGAACAATGCCATCCAATAGAACACAATTGTGTCTATTCATAGTAGTATACAACTACTATCCAGTGGTACATGTTATACCCTAACCTAGGGATAACTAAGGTGATTATGTCTCGAGGCCCACAGGTCCTAGACATGGAGAAACGAGAGCCAGATCGACTTGAGCATGGCCCTGGAGAGCCCATCCTTTCATTCTTCAGCGCCTCCACTTTGTCAGCAGAAGCAACATCCATCACCTCGGCCTGGTCCTGCAGCAGAGATGGATCTTGTTCCATGAGGTAATGTGTCTGGATATCATGGTATGTGTCACTCTGATCCTCAAAACCTTTGAATATGTGCATTTAATTCTTTTTTCTTCTAACGTATGCTTGGATCTTATGCTTTTCCACTTGACCACACTTGGGGGGAATGACAGGATGCCTAGTAAGCTGGTACCCATAGGGTTTGAGTTGCCATTGGGGGGATTCATGAAAGTTCATCGTCCGCTCCCACCAGACTTACCACTTTTCATCTTTTTCCCGCTCATACATCCCATTACACTGGTTTGCGCATTGGATTGGCCAAATATCTAAAGGTTGTACCTTGCATTGTGGGAAGAAGGGGCTAAAGGCCCAGAGGGTAAAAGTAGCTGGCAAAAGATAAAAGCCAAACGAATGAAACCTTGAGATGCTTCTCCCAGGGATCCTCGAGAAAGAAATAAAAAGCTTCTCAGCAAGAAACAGAGGGACCCATAAAAAAAAAAACAAGACCTAGTTAGAGGATAGGGGGTCTCATTACGAGCCAGCCTATTAGGTCCATGGGAATGTAGCGGTATGACACTACCAACGGCTAGTCACCACGCTAGGGTAGTGGCTCTTGGTGGCATAGCCAAGAGAAAGGGGGTCTCATCATGAGCTAGTCTTCTCATTTCCGTGAAATGCTTGTGGGTAACATTGCCACCAATGGTCATCATGCCAGGGTAGTGTCCCCTAACTAGCCTCTTGAAAGAAAAAGCAGTAAGAATAAAAGATAAAAGGCATGAATGGGCTTGGAAACATTGCATCCATGACAGGTAAAACTCACCCTCTTCAGAGGCACCCACAGGTAAGCCATATATTTCCTTGTTGTCACTGCACCCATTGCCCAAACATCCCTTACCACCTCATCCACTCACATGGCCTAGGTTTGACTCCTCCCAAAAACATCCCACATCCAATGAGCTTTAGCCCAATAGGACGTCCTAGCATTCCCTCCAAACTTGGCTTGTAGATTAGTATAATGTCTTTGAGCACTTGTCCAGGTAAAAGGGATTTTATGCACATGTTTAATAAACTTGATGACTAGATGTGATTGACATTGCTATGATCCTTGTGACTTATGAGCCCATGGAGGGCGTATCTGTTGATGTTGCAAGTCCACACCCGATGGACAGGTACACATGGGGAGATGATTAGTTCAGACCTCCATGGGGCTAAAAGCCCACCATATGGATGTTGAGACCCCAACAGGGGGCAAAGACAAATCAGAGGATTGCATCAGAGAGAGAGGAGGATGTTTCACTAGGGGCAGCCTGGCAGGCCTAGACCCAGGGGGGTTGTGACCTTTCCATCATGATGTAGGCCTTGAAAGGCCCATGACGTCATCCAATGTTTTGGGAGGTTTTGGAGGCATTTGTGTGCCAAGTGGCACGTGTGGCAAGCTCCTGAGGCCCAAGAAGGCCTAACGTTTTTCTCCAGGAGGCCAACGTTGCCCAAAAAGGGCCTAACATCACCCTAAAAGGGCATCACGTCACCTTAGCGGCTTGATTTAGGGTTTAATTATGACATTTAATGTAAAAACTGGATATTATTTGCAACTAGCCATGTCGACCTTTTTGACCTAATTTTGGTCTTTGGTATTGTATAGATAAGGGGAAATTGCCTCTTATTTTTCATGATCTTTCACTCACACTTGTGAGGTCTAAAATTTGCGCCCTAATTAGGGTTTTATGACTGAAATTTAGTGCGCACTTGTTGAAGGAAGGTTATTCTTGGTGTTTTTGGGCATTTTCTTGGTGGAAAGCAGTGTTGCCAGAAGCGGGAGCGTCGAAAGCGTCATTTTCCAAAAATCCTCTAAAGCGAAGCGTCTGTTATATATATATATACATATATATATATATATATATATAT
>JASDQU010819535.1:2664-28061 GCA_032191745.1 Picea mariana | reverse complement strand
CATGAATTAATTAAAATAGCAACAGACTGATTTATGATCTTACCTTCCACCTCGATCATGTTGGATTGGTATTCTTCTTCTTGATTATCTAAGGCTGCATAAATCCTTCCCATGTCTTCGACTGTTGTAGCCTCTTGGATGTTGTGTACAATATTTACTCTGTCCTTTCTATGTGGGAAATCCTTGTACAAGTGATCTTACTTGCATCCCCAACATTAGATCGATGGTTTTTCCCTTTTTCCAAAGGAGTCTTCTTTCTTGGAATCATCCTTAGCATAATGGTATTGATGATTTTTATTAGACTCATTTCTATTAAAAGGAGGTTTGAATCCCTTCCTCCTCTAATCAAAATTCTTCTTCTTGTCCTTTCAAGATTTCTGCATTGACTCTATGCTCTGGCCTTGCTCATACAAGTATTTATCCTTCTTGACATCCCCATTTAAGGTCTTGGGCTCATCATACCAAATCTTTTATTTATAAAAGGCTGGAAATCCACTCAAAAACCTCTATATTTTCACCTTTTCATCGTTTATAAACCCAACATATTTTAACAACCCCAAGAGCTTATTCTCATATTCTTCCATGGTCATGCTTCCCAGCCTAATTTCAAAGAACTCCTGCATTTTCTTGTCATAAAAATGCTCTGAGTGGTACTCCTTCTGGAAATACTTCTTTAAGTTCTTCCAAGTGATCATATTCTCATTAATATGTTCAACTTGCTTCAGTTGATCCCACCACATTGTAGCTTTCCCATGTAAGTGGTAAGGGAAAATTCTGGCTTCTAGATTGGATGAATAATTATTCAATTGGAAATATTTCATTATTCCAAGCAATTAGGCTTCAACATCGTCTTCCCTTTCTCTTTCACCATCAAAGGATGGTGGTCTGAGCTTCCTCATCTCTCCTTGCAAACTATCCACCTCATGTCTGCTTCTTTGGTGCCTAACATGAGACACCTATGGAATTCTTAAGGAATATTCAGATGCATAAAAATTTCTTGCTGAGTAAGGAGGTGGGTGGTGTCTATGAGCTTTGATAGCACTTATGGAATAACCTACTCTTCCATGATCATCTCTTCTTTCATGACACTTGCCTTATTCCTCTTAATTTGAGCCATTATTGGCTTGAACTTGCAAAGATTTAAGCTTTGCAACACTCGATAATTTATCTTTCTTTTCTCTCTCATCAGCCTCTTGTTGTCTACCTTGTAGCTCTGCACTTTTATTTTCAGTCTCTTCACAATTTCTAGCAATGTTTCTCGCTCCCCTCAGCTCTTGTGTATGTTGGATTCTGTCTCTGCATTGCCAATTATGGTATTCTAGACTTCAACCTATTTATCGTGGCTAGAGGCTCCCTTTCCTTCTTCCATTTCTTCAATTTACATTTTGAGCTGATACGCTTAAATCCCTTAATTTTGCAAAATGTGCAAGTGACCATTTTGTCAGAATTAAGCATATGATACAAAAAATTGTCAATAATGCTATAGATCCTTTCAATTCGTGAAGAATATATATAAATAACACTTCCATGTTATCCCTGGGTTGATACAGAAATCAATTATGAATATGCGCTTCCTTCAAACCACTTTCCCAAGTGACCACGACTCGAAATCGTGACCAAATCCCTCCTGGATATTTTCTGTGTTAGAATTACTATATCTGAGATTGTGTGGTTTAAAATCAATCGATGGATGAGATCGATGGTCAACATGAGCTCCGAGACTCTGGGCTTCTGGAGTTCTGGACTGTCCACACTCTCAACTCATGCAATATCTGTTTCCATGTATCCTGTCCTGCTCAACGACTAGGATTTCCTACGAAGATCTGGGCTTCGTGGCTTTCCCAAGAACCTCTCCATAGATCTCCCAGAGTGTCGCAATATCATAGGTCCTCTCCTTCCTCCACGTATCACCTCCCAATCAACGATGGATATTAACTCCAACCTTCGGGAGTTATTGACTCAAAGCAACCTGCAAATCAAATTCCCCAGAGTACCACGTATCTAGACCTTGGGATCTTGCACCACATGTCTATTGTAATCAATGGCTAAGATATAATTTGGCCTTCTGGAGTCCTCAACCCCAACTACTTATGCCTTGAATCCTATGGAGTGACAAGTCTCCGTACTATGGGATCTACTGCCACATGTCCTCTCCCATTCAATGGTGAGGATTTACTCGTCTCTTCGAAGCTTCAGGGGTTTCACCTTCATCACACTTCGTTCCTTTAGAATGCCGAATTGGTGAACTCCTAGATTCTTCATCTGTGACTAATCACCAAGGGGTGCCACATGGAAGAAAATAAGGCTTGGACACGTGGCACTATCTGATGGGTGACACGTTTCATATAGTAATTTCAACAAATGGTCTTTGAAAAGCATGAAACACGGTGACACATGGCAAGAATCAAGTGTGTCCATGTCACCCTATGTGGCATCAGCATGCCACGTCACCCTAGGTGACGTCAGCATGCCACATCACTCGAGTGCCTCACAACTTCAAAACTTCGAAACTTCAGAACTTTAGGAGACTTCTCCACACTACACCACAAATCCCCCGAACGCCAAATCCATAAATCGAATGATCTGTGGGCACATGTCCTTAAAAAAAAATGGTCCAGATTTGCTCCGGAGTTCGGGACTTCAGAGGTTTTCTATCTATCCTCGACCATCGACCATCGACAATCAGAGATTTTCTTTGTTTGGGAAAAAATAAAAACTTCACTAGAATCAGCCGATCCCCAACCATCGGTCATCGACGATCAAAGATTTTCCTTGTTCGATCTTCAACCCTTCACCCAATTCTCCAATTCCTAACCATCGACCGTCGATGATTTTTGTTGGAAAACTTCCACACTTAGAATTTTTGACAAAATCACAGGTGAATCTGGGCCATTGATCTTCTAGCCAAGACGATCTTGACCGTTGATTTTGTCCAACTCCCCAAACAACTGAAATGAATAAGAACAGTCGATGTTCCTCATTTTTCAAATCGCCAAATCAATCCTAGATGTCGATTTGGTAATTTTACCAAACTTTGTCCAACATTATAGTGGCCATTAAAAATCAAATTGTTTCGACCTTTTAAGTCGAATTCATCTCCGCAACTCTACAGATCAAATCCATTAACTTCTTAAACCATCCTGGAATCATTCAAACTCAGATTCGTTCATGAATTTGGGGGATTTCACTCCAACGCTTCCACCATTTTTCCCCAAATTCACACACACACACAATCTATGACAACGAATCTTCCCAATTCACACTTGTTCTGGCCCGTAACAGTCCGATGTTTGAACTAGAATCTCTAATACCAATTTGTAACATCCCCAACAACCCAAGCCGGGAAACGCCACTACAATTATGCTCTAAAACATACCCAACCTCCCATAGGCCGGGCATGCCACACCAAGAACGCACCTCTTGGATGATTTCAAAATTCTGATAACAATTAATTAATAAAGAATAATGAAATACATACATGCAATGATCAAGATTCATACCACAACATAGAAGACATGCACAATATACCATGCACAACATTAATTAACAAGCATTCATGTTATAGGTACAAATCTCAGGTATAATAATTTGATACACAACGGAAATAAATAAACAAGCAAGGGAAACCATAACATAGAGCACTTATATTTTATAAAAGAAGACACCAACTGGATGCATACCAAGGACGTTCCAACCAACCGTAGACATTGTTGTTCCAAGTCTCAACAATAATGTCACCCCCAATCCAAGGCTATGAATCCACAAGGACAGTTCCAGAGTGTTACTTGGCTTCCCAAACCAGCCAACACTCAAGCTCTCACATGATTCTCCAACACTCACAACAATCCAAGTACCCATCTCTCTTCTACCCAGCCTGCACCACCCAAGAGAATGGACCTCCACCCTTTTCTGCCACACAGTCCCTCAGGAAGTCCCTCTCCTTCTAGGGCTCCAGTGCAACTGGTATAGAATCTCCATGTTGGGACTCTCAGGACGCACAACTGTGATCAAAGCTGATCACATGACAATCATCTCAGACATGCAGACCTGCAATCATGGATGTATTACACCAAAAATCTCTACATCCAACAACCACGAGTGTTCTTCAACTATTCTTCTTCCTTTCCCAATCCAATACATGAAAATGAGGAAATATGAGTGGGTGAATGAATGAATGGAGTGCAGAATCCATGAGAGAGGATGAACAATGAAAAAATAAGGGGAATGAACTCTTGAGGTGACCAACAACAACACTAGAATGGAGATGGGAAAGAGAGTGAGGGAATGAACAAAAATAATGAGAGAATTTTCCAACTGGAGAACCCCTTCCACATACCATGGAAGATTTTTTGTAATTCATGGGGATCAAGAACCTCTTGGCCTTCCCCCAAGAGCCCACGTATTTGATTCTCCCCCCATTACACAAAATGGGTCATATAAAATAAATAATCAATTAGCCCCTCAATTCCCCCTCTCTTGTGGAATCATAGCCCCCTATAACTCTAGTCCTTATCCATCTAGCAACCAACGATGTATTTATTATTAATAATGATAAAAAAATTACATTTCTTAGGTACACTGGCCTTTTCATAATTGTTTGGGCACTCTGGCCTCTCAACAATGTAATAATACATTACTTAATATGGGGGCTCAAAACCAGGGGTGTTACACTCTAGGGGGACCACATATTCTCTCATGTTTTAATTTCTTTTTATTTAAAAATCCTTTTTATTATTTTCATGCACACATGTGCATCTACCCACTTTATTCTTATTTCTTTATTTACTTAACTCACTAGTCTAATCCCATTATTTCCTTTTTATGGTTTAATTTAGTTAAACATATTAGTCTTAGAATCTTGCTAGATTTCTTAGTTTGTAATTTAATAAATAATTAATACTCTATTCTAACAATGTCTAAACATTTTTATTATGTTTTCTAGACCATCTAGATTTAATAAATAATTAATACTCTGTTCTAACAATGTCTAAACATTTTTATTATGTTTTCTAGACCATCTAGATTTTTATTGACTCATAATTTAATTATGCAACGTGCCCTTCAAGATGCACCTCCGTGTTCTAAGGGTGCCACTCACCTTTGACTAGTTTGGAAGTTTGTCTGACACTTGGGGTCAACACTCCACATGATCGACCTTGTGAGAGACTAAGGGTTTTCTAAGGAATAAGGATTCCGCCTTATTGCACGTCCCTTAGAATTCATCGTGAGCAACTTTCTAGTCAGTCTACCCTCATGGCATCGTGGACATCTCAGAACGAGGTAATCATTAACCATGCATTCAGTTCACAACGAGAGTGCTAGTAGGATGTGGCAGGGATGCTGCGACACATCTCCCTCAACTAACTGGTTTCTATGCATGACCCCTTTACTCCTTATGTTAGTCATATTAGCAAGTGTCGCTGAGCCTGCATCCACTGACAAGAACACTGTCAATAATACATATACATAACATCCATACTAAAATCAATCATATTACATATGTGTGTAAATATAACACTCAAACCAAATACAAATAAACTCCCTGACTCAATCCAGAGTCCAAGGAAGTTCATTGATGCCATCGACATCCTCAACCTGTCATGTATCCTGCACACTAAGGAGAACTCATCAATAATACTCGTCAATATACATACATATATAATTTAACATATAATCACAATGAAATCATAATATAAATCATAATCAAAGCATACTCATAATGTATCATAACCGGATCACTTGCTCACAAGTGTCCTCAAAGAATAAGTCATTATAAAATGTGCTTAGTACATGAGAGTTATGGTCGTGTACAAATTATTTCTTATGTGTTACTACTCGAAGGGTACCCGTAGGGGTTACAAAGGTTTCCAACAAGGTGAAACATTTGTTTCTAAGTAACGCCGTTAAACCGCCTGTATTTCCTACATGTAGTCTTCCCCACCATAGTTTTACTTGTTGAACGATAGATCTCTGTGCTTTAAATACGTCGAAAATACATGTCTCTACCTTGAAGAATGTTTTTCCATAGTTTCCGTAGAGGAAAGAGCTCTGATACCACTTGTAAGGTACCATATATATTAGAATGAGCAAACACATAAATATGGTAACAAATACGAGAGGAACAACAAAATAATGAGAATAACAATACGAACAATAATACCTTTATTGAATGAAAGCAATGTTCACTTGCCTCTTCGAGGAGGAAACCTCCAGCAAAGCAGAGCTCTATTACAATAATTCTCGAGACAAGTCTTTCTCATGCCTTCTACTCTTATTTATACTAATTCCATGTTCTAAAGAAAATTCTAGAGCAATATCTTTCTAGAAGTGGAAGCTTATATTAAGTCTTCTTACATTAGACTTGTTCACATTATTTAATATGTCTTGTAGACTAATGTCGATATTTATTACATAGAAATTATATTATTCTACCTACGTAAAGGGTTAGGGAGGTTAGGTCCCTGACACTCTTTGTTTGACTTCTTTAAGTTTTGTTGTACATTGGTGTTCTGATTTGGGCTTATGGAATTCCTTAATCACATCCCTCCTTATCTTAGCATAAGTCCTTGTTTAGTTTGGGAGAATATTCATGTTGTACTTCTTGTACCATTACATCATGCAATCCCTAAGTGTGGTCTCAAATTGTGTGATATTCACATCATCATTTATAATATTGTTCACTACCCATTCTACCTCGCATAACAAATTGTGCTTCTTTCCATCATCCTTCTAAGTCCCTTAGAATGGAGGAACTCTTATTGCAATATCAATTATAGCTCTTACCATTGATAAATTTGAGTTCTTTGCTACTGGGTTTCTTCTTCCTAGTCATGCGAGTCTTTGTTGAACTATTACTTTTATTTCTAATTATACTAAAATTTCTCCTTCCATTATTAATGCATGAATGAGGGGTGGTTCAAAGAGGGGGTTTCACCAACACATTTCTTTGGACCTAGAGGGTTCTCATATTAGGGGAATTTTGAAGGAAAAAATGGGTCTCAAAACAAAAAAAGTGTACTTTAAAATGAACTTTACAAGAACCAATCACATTTTAGAGGATGGCATCATCCCAAATGGTTGAGTTGTCATTGCTTTAGCTAAATATGATTATTTGTCACTTGTTTCGGGGAAAAATCCTCTACAATAGTGGGATTACTACAACATATCAATGACAATACAAGAATCAAATTCCATAAAAAGTACTAAGCACATATATAATAACTGAATTCACAAGAAATAACTAACTATTGGGAGAAAGAGAAATATTGAATCACCAGGAGTCCAATGGTTGATGTTGTTCCCGATTGTCGGAGTCCCTTCGTTCTTTTCCTATGGTTCCTATGCATCCTACAAGAATAAAAAACAAGAAGACCTATACAGAGAGGTAGTTATACTAATAAATACATGTTAGTTCTATGAAAAATGACAGGAAAATCAAAGCATTTAGTATTCTATGAAGCATATATATAAAAAATTACATATTTAAACAATACCAAAACAATACACTTCGAAGGAACAAGTTTTTGTATTATTGATGAACAATAGTTAGGTAGTTATAGATTTTATCTATCCGATGTGCCACTACGCTGTTGAAATAGATCACATATTCCTCCACCCCGACTCCTACTATAAGGATTTATTTTGACACTGAATTCACAATGGACCCAAATATAATATATGAGAGACTCTTGGTGAGATAGGTTGGTGATTAGAGGGAGGCTGGAAACAAGGGTTTCCAGGTCAAAAAACTAGCAAGAACAAAGATATGTATGGACTTAAAGACTTGGGAGGATATCTAGATAAGTGTTTTCTCTTATGTGAAAAGTATCATTACCTTTATCCTTGAGGAATATGCTCCTTTTATTCACTCTCTAGTTGGTTAGATACAATTGGGTATGGGTAAAAGGAGTTAGGTAACTAACCAAAACCGTAACTCGACATTTAATTTGGCATAATTATATTTTTTTTAGAATTTATTGGCATGTATATGACTTCCCCTTGAGTAGACCACATGTACGTGGGTTGCATAACTTTGAGGGTGAGTACATTCTCCCAAAAATTATTTTTTAGAAGGACTCAAGGAGGTATGGGGAAGATTTTTGTGTAAGGAGGATATGGATAAGATCATAAAGAGCATCAATGTATCAATGGTGGAAATTGAAGCTATAATAGATGCCCCCTAATGTGTGAGGTCAGAAGAGAAACTGATGGCCAAAATACATTATAAGTCTTCGAAGAGCAATTAGTTAGGGTGAAGGTCACTAGAGTCCAATATAAAGACAACAACCAACAAAGAAATAAGTCATAAAACTCAGTTCCCGAGGCGGGCATACTCATGCTCAGGTGTAATTATAAGCATGGTCGACAATCAAGTACACTTTGGATCCATGAAGAATGTATATAGAAAGAAATGATCATGGCCATGAAAGAGATACATAATGGAGCCATGTAAAAAAGATATCATAGCCATGAAAGAGATACACAATGGATCTATGTCAAACATAGATCATAGCCATGAAAGAGATACACAGTGGATCTATGTCAAACAAAGATCATAGCCACGCAAGAGATACAAAGTGGATTTGTATCTCATATTTAATGAAGGATATATGGGGAAAGATATGGATAAATGATCCTTCACGAGTATCGATGTGAGGAGTGGTACTTTCCAATCGCAACTCGGATAGCAACATAAAAGGGATGATGCTACTACATTCCCGAGGTCTTCAAAATAACCGCCATGGTACGAGTCTACACCATGTGAATAGATGTGTTGAAGTTGAACACAGTGAGACACCATTTGATTATTGATCATTAATGTATACCGTTAAAAATGTGAGACAATCCACCGATAATGATAATGGGCTTGAAAATACCCAATACAATCTAACAAGTGTGAATAGGGGATTTCATGTCAAACACTTGGTAGAATCTATCGATTAGGGGACATTGATGTATTCCAATTGTTAATAGTGAGGGAACTTGCCACTGATGACTGCAAGTGACAAGGTACTAATAATGACTCTAGATCCTTGTCCTAGAGCAAGATGTGTTGGAGTTGATAGGAAGAGATCCATTGGAAGGAGGGAATTAAGGCATCCCCCATCATCCAACACGAGGAGTAGCAGAAGGCCAAATACTTGGAAGGAATTGAAAAAAAGACTGAAAGTAACACCACCAAGTACGTCTCTTGTCTGTACCAGATGTAAATAGCACATGAAATAGATCCTCTGAATAATAGCCAATATTGAAGAATGTCGACAAAGGAGAGGAAACCACCAATGGGGACAAATGGAATTCAAGGTACTACATGAATCCTAATGTGTGAATAACGTTCTTTTCATCAACATAATGGAAACCCCTCAGTGACTAACCAATGATGAAATGTTGTCTACTAAGTAGAAGGTCACCTATCAATGATGTAAGTAGGCTTAGGGTGCAACTCTAGGTCAACATATCGGAGCAATTTTTAATAGTCGATAAGAGCTTAACCCGCCAACAAGAAGTCAATGAGGACCCTCCATACTAGCATGAGTATAGGAAAAATATATTCTTGATTTTGAGATGTACTTGATACATGGGAAGGCTGACTTGCAAAGCCAAGAATTCCGTGGAATGGTTGACACAGGCTAAAACTTCCTCTAAAAAAAAAACATGACACATTATGTGACTCAATAAGCATAGAATGAAAGTGAACATTGACATAAGTCTGTGATGTAGGAGGCAATGACAAACTATCCATAGCGACTCAAAGAATAATCAGTCGAAGGAGTGAAAACTCTATGTAACTGGTTCAGTTTCCTACAACCATACTAACCCAATTGTTGATATTTGACTCAAAACTTTGTTCTTTGTTCAGAGGTGACTCGACTGCTTCCAATAAGGATAAAGAAGACTCATTCCCTCACTGTTTTTTTGTTATTTTTATCTTTTTCATATTGGAAACCCTGAAAAAGAATAAAAGAATGCTAAAATACACGGAGGAAATGAGTGTTGCGAGTAAACAAAATAGTTCCAAGCACAAAGAACATACCTATGCTCAATGTAAGGAATCATGTTCAGGATTTGGAAACTTGGGGGAATGTTTCCTCCTAGGTTACAGGTGTCAAATTGCAAAGGAAAAACTAAAACTTGCAAGGCTAGCAATTGATGAGAATGCATAAATGGTTAAGAAATAACAAGGTGAAGCCAAAATTAGTCTCAAAAGCACGAGTGGTAAAATACAATGCAGCATTACAACTTAACACAAAAGTATGTGAGCCCCGTGGGTAAAAAGTGAAAAAAACGTTTGAGAAGAACATGCGGTTTTCGATGCAAAGTCATGGTGAGACTAAACATGGTTCCCAAGCCCATGAAATTACTTCAGCATGGGCGCCTAACTGAAAATATGGTTCGAACTAAGGCACCCATGAATGATAGGCTCTACCACGTGAATTACAACACTTCTAAACAACAAAGGAGGTTTTTTGTCGCAACTCAATGGGGTCAATCCTAAGGTGAAATGAATAAAAAAATGGATAATGAAAAAATGCAAAGAGGGGAAAATATAACCTATATTCTAGTTTTGATATCATTACATGTTAGAATAGATCGACATGGGAAAAAGGCACCAAGGAAAACATCTCCAAAGTCCTGTATATAAGACCAACAACACTCACCCAAAAGTTAATAAGTCCAATATATAAAACTCTAATAATAACATGTGCTATGGGATACAAAACTTGAAAACAAGAAACCCTGAAAGTACAATATGTTCAGAGAACCACACAACCTTGTAGCTTATGCATAGTACTTCTCTAGGTAGAGCCCATTGCTAGGATCAGGCCAAGGGATTCTTCGGTAAAATACCCGCAAAGCTTCCCAGTTCGGGAAGAGGTCAGAATCCATCATCATAGCTTCAAGGATGGCTTCATCTGAAGGAAACTCAACATCCAGAAAACCAATACTCGAAGAATCAATAATACCAGGGCTTGAGGTCTCACACACAGTAATATTGGACTCAAGAGGAAACCCAAGATAACTCGGGCCAAGGGTGGAAATAAATGGATCCCATGCCCCCATTGGATACAATTCTCGATCAATTAATAAGACCTTGTCTCAAGAAGGAAAATATAACTGTAAAGAATCATTCTTAGAAGAAATTGAACACCAAGGATAAGACACCACATAATTCACATGTGGCGAGGAAGATTCTACTCGAACACTAGGAACATAAAAAGAGGAAAACTGAGCTAATAAATAGTGATAATGATTTCTTTGTGAGGAAAATGCAACACACAATAGAGCGTAGACACCACAACATTCATAGCATAAACATAATCACACCCAAGAAGCATATTGAAGTCTAAAGGGCCTGGAACCACTAAATTATCGACTAGGAAAATCTTCCCACCTAATGTGATAGGGAACTAAGGAAGAATCCCCAAACATTCACTATACCTTATGTCGAAATCCAACAACTCACTGGTAGCTGACAAAAGCTTGGGTGAACCCAAATCTTGCCAAGCTCCTTCATCTATAATACAATGAAAAATTCATGTTGAGTTAAATTTAACAATTATCTAGAAAGGTGCAGATGAAGGAAGGCAAGGCTTAACAAGATCATTCCAAACAAAGGAAACCATCCTAGGACTTGGAGAGAACGTACTTGAAGAGAGTGGAATTCCCCTTGTTCATAAGGTATTGAATTGGAAATGCTAAATACATAGTCGAAATATGCTTTGCTCCCCAAAATAAGAATGGGATAAGACAGAGGTTTCATCAATGTGATCACTTTGGAAGACTCAATAGTCTATAAGAGAAGAGTGGGATCAACCGAATATTTCATCAGCAAGACCACTTCATCAAAAATTGATTGAATAGATTGCTGGGAAACCGAATATGAATCAGAACTAGAAGGGTCATCAGACAAGGACCATAGTCTAAGTACCTTTGGAATTCCAGGGCATAGATGAGTAAGGTGATCTCCCTCAAAAAGTTTACAAGGGAACTTGGGCTTACATGCTATTTGTATAGGCTTCTCAATAGTATCAATTCCCCCAACATGACTTGCACCGACCGATGGGTTGCCCCTAGCATGACTTGGAGTGGATAGGTGATGGTATCTATTGGAACATATATAATCCTGAACTTTGAGCTTTACATTCTCCACTTCATGAAAATATAATCCTTCCCAAAGTGGTAACTTAGTAATTAACTTTCGAAATTTAAATCAAATTCATTTCTGGTTAATTGGTAATAAAACACGCATGATATCCATCGTTGATGAAGTTTCCCCATTGATCAAATGATCCTATTTTTCCTAGCGTTGTGGAGCCGCCTAATGGTTAAAAAGGTAAATCACTACAGGTCTCTATGGAGCTTCGTGCTCTGGGCGTTTTGATAAGTTTTTAATGATAAAAAACCCGAAACATGAAAGTGTCCGTTATCACTTCTCATAAACCTTTAAAGGACATGGATTATAGTAGACGTGTATCTTTTGAGTCTTCCATGGGCTGACACGTGGTACCCATTTATGACATTTTTGTTTGAAGATTCACACGATTCTAAATAACACGTGGCATCCCCCCTCTTCTCAACGCATCATCTAGAATGACGTCATATTCGACACGTCACTACGAGAGACGACCCTTCAGAAATATAACAAAGAGCTAATTCGCAAATCCACGAAGCACTAAAATGCCAAAGTATTAAATCTTAATTAATTAAGTTAATCTTGGTCAAAGTATAATTAACGACTTCGCACTTCAGAGTTCAGACGTTTACCTTTCATCATGTCCCAAAATATCCGAAATCCAAATTTCTGAAGCACTTGTACTTAAATATGATTAATTAAAACTTAAAAGCGATTATCAGATAATTAATCATTTCACATTTCGGGTTTCGGGGATTTCTTCTCGAACTACATCCAAAATCTTTGAAATTCGAATTTCCGAAGAACTTGAAGTTAAACATGATTAATTAATATTTTAAAAGAGATTATCTCATAATTAACCTTTCACAGATTCGCGATTCGGGAAATTTCAACTCTGTTTCATCCAAAACTACCGAACATGAACCGCCGATATTAATGGAATTTATCACAAATAAATGGTAATGATTTTTATCATAGGTTTTAGATCACCAGGTATACTTTCCCATTAAGGTTAATAAATTTTTCGTCAGTAAAGGTATACTCGAATCAATGCACCTAATGTGAATAAAAATGCTTGATTTTTAATTTCATCTTCATCTTCTGCAAATTAGTAAGTTTTATCCGAGTAAGAAGATCATGCAATTCCTCTGCAACCAGGTATCCTCGTTCTGTTTTCAATATCATGGCACCATGGAAAACTATGAATAAGACTGATGCAGTTGGTGAATGTTCAAATCCAAACACGAACGTTCTGTCAGATACTACGCCGCGAGCTATAGACTCGGTTAAATCTTGGACACAGGTGTTCGAGATTCTGGAACATGAAGTTATAAATTGCCTAGAATATTCCGACGATGAAGTGGATGATACTCACGGAGCTAAACTCAGATATATAGCCCAGTCCAAGCTTTAAAATATAGCGACGCAACCGAGGCTTATATCGTATAATGACATGATAAGCTGGGCCTTGGAAAATGTCGACATCCAAACCAAGAGCATTTTCAACTATCAAAAGGTTTCTATTGGGTATTTCTGACCAGAACACATCCAAGTAATGTATAAGCTATCTCTCGATCATAAATATAATTACAATGTTGAATTCATGATGGAATTTGAGCAACAAGAATTCATACAATATGACAAGAGTTATCCTGATATAATCAAGTCCTGGTGGGGACACCCAGAGAAGTTCAGGGCCGACGCTCATGGCGTGTATGCCACAACATCGTTGGATACTCACATTATTTATGTAGCTATGATTCTCTGCAGACTATTCGGGAAGAAGAGTCCTACTCATTTCTCGGTGGCATGGGTGTCGATTATGCACGAGGTGGACGAGGGCTACTCTTTTAATTGAGCCAAAATTTTATCAGACAACTTGGATAAAGAGATTACTGAATACAAATTGGCAAAGTCAAAGGGGCATCCCTCCCCTTTCTATATGTCCGCGTATATCATGAATTCTATTTTCTTTATAGCCCCTTTCCCATTAATGAACTGGAGCTGGACCCCGACCAATGCTGAACCTATTCACTTCTATCACTCCAAGCTGTGGGACGACAAGGAAAAATATTTCTTCTACGAAATATGCCACCATGTAGTGGTGCCTATTCATATAAATTTATATGGTTGACCACCCCCTCAAATTTCAGACAAAAACATGGGAAATTTGGGCAAAATAGCAGATTGGTTCGTTGAATAAAACCTCTCTTACATCAGGGTTTTCAGATGTTTAGTCCCTCCCCATGTTCTCCCGATATTTTTACCAGAACGGCTAGTATGCTGATAATTATCTTATCAAACAGTGACATGGGGCATCAACAAGGATCTGAAAGCAACCCAGAAAAAGGTACGACCTACCTTCTCTCTCTAGGTGGGTATGTTTTCATTATTAGACTTTGGTCACTCAAAAGTGGAGGATGCAGCTTTGGAGGATGTCAATTTGGTTGACATCGAATTTAAAGGCACGACCTGCTCAAAATTGTGGAAAACCACCTAGCCCAATACAACCCGAAGAGATATGTGCCTGAAAACTCCCCACATGATGAAATATTCAGGGGAGTCATATCTTATGAGGAAGTACTGAAAAGAGTCCAAACCTTGTCCCTAGATCAATAGGCCAATTTCCTCAATTTTCAAAGACACAGATGAAACAACTTGCTGAAAGTACTACAGGGAGAATCGATAGTCACTTCTCCTACACATGAAACTGTACCTCCAGGTTTTGAATCAGGGAGCTCTGGTAAACAATATACTAAGGAAAGCCCAAAAAACATTGAAGTTTTAACTCAGGAATTGAAAGCTTCATTATCAATTCCATTATGACCTCAGGCAATGACTCAGCTCGAAGCTTTCGTAAAGCAAGGGCATGATCCATCTCCTTCTACACCAACCACATCTGCTACCAATACTGTTGAGAAACAATCGTCTATGAAGATCATTACCCCTATTACTTCATTGACACCATTGTAGTCCAGTTTCAGAAATCCTAGTTTCGAAGTCATTTTTATAGGTGATCTCACCTCAATTTGGCCCCAAGAGATGCCTCCTTCCGACTTCTTCTTTAGCAAGAAACGAAGGGCCATCGTCAAACGAGAAACACAACATAAGGATGGGGTAATAACCAAAAGGAAAAGGATTTTATACGATGGAAATTATCGCGATGATTCATAATTCACGAAGGAACTGGCAGGTTCATTAGGTTCCTTTGCCATTGCAAATCAGTGGTCTATAGAAAATTTAGCAGAGCAACTAAGACAAAAAAACCTATTGGTGGGTCAGTTGCAAAATCAAATGTTGGCCATGGAACAAACTGTGAAGAATAAGATGAACCAAGACTTTGAACAGATTAGATCTTATGACAGACATCAAATTCAACAACTGCAAGCTAACCTCGAGGAGCTCCAATGGAATTCACATGCCAACAAAGAATTGGTC
This sequence comes from Picea mariana, assembly GCA_032191745.1. Lineage (NCBI taxonomy): Eukaryota > Viridiplantae > Streptophyta > Pinopsida > Pinales > Pinaceae > Picea > Picea mariana. The sequence continues at coordinate 12,490 of JASDQU010819535.1, read as the reverse complement.
ACTCAACAAGAGGAGTTAATAAAGAAATTGCAAGCCAGGCTAGACTTGACTGAAGGTGCATCAATAGAGATATTATATTTTCAGACTCAATCCATGGAGGTAAACGAAAGACTAGAAATGGCCCAACAAGACCTTTTCATGAAGGTCAATTCCATCCAGAAATGCTACCAGGCAATGGACCTCGCTCTAAAATATAACTATATTAAGGAAGGAGAATCTCGCTCAGCCCGAGCTAAGTTTCAAGAAACCATCATACTGGTACAGAGGGATAATGTCCCCAATTTTCCTCGACTTTCCTCCTCTGAACAAATAAGAGGTGATCTGGCCCTCAAGGTGTGGGAAACAAATTTACTAGAGAGAAAAATGTTAGCCAGGGAGGTGAAATACGCTTGTCAAGAAGTGCTATCATCACTGGATAAGAGACTTATTGATTTTGAAGGAAGCAACATTGTCGAGGCTTTGGGGAAAATCAATATCGAAATGAACCAACATAATTCTAGGAAGAACATAGAAGAAACTCTGGCAACAATTCAATGAATGAGCTAGATTGACCTTATTAAAATAAACAAATGGCTAGCGAACCCAGCTTCACAGTTCCAGACCTTGACTCAATAAGTAAAGAGAATCCAAGAAAGACTACCTCAAGTGGAAAATAAATTATACATTTTTGAGGTAAATGAAACCATTGATCTATCAAAGATAGTGGTAGAAATTTCAGATAGATGCAACCAATGTATCGAGCATGGACAAGCAAGCACAGTGGAAAACATATAAGGAAATGTCATTGCTGAAGGGACAGATGTCAACAAAGCTACAATGGACAGGACGTTGTGCCAAATTATCAAGAAGATAAAATGACATATGTGTCCGACCTAAAGGAACGAGGAAGGGAAGCATTTCATCCTGCAGACGAAGAGATAGCAAAGATTGCCAACGAAATTCATCATTCTCTATGCACTGTTTTCTTATTCCAAATATTTGCTATTTTTTTGTAAGAAGTCCAACGGTTTTGAGTTGTGACATGTTTTGTATAAATACATAGATTGAAGATCTATTAAGGGTTGCTTCTTGCCGAATGTAAAAGAGATAACTCTCCTTATTGAGTATTAATACAAGTGCAAACAAAGATTCCAATTTTTGTTTAGTTTGGGTTATGTATTTCATCTGTTTTTTCATATCTCAGCACTTCTTTATGCAATTCCTTGATAAATGTTTGATTTCAATTTAGTACAACAAATACTGTAATTGTATTACATCAGTAATTTGTTAAGTAAGCAGTTTTTCCTTTGCATTTACTGTGAGTAAATCAAGACCTGGGAGTTGTGTGGATTACTGTATCTTATAATTTATTCAAGGTTACACTATTCATTTTCTTCCACTGCAACAAGGTGAAACTCTTCAACAATTGATGCCTTGCTTTTCTTAACAATTTTGTATTTTTCTCTCACATCATTCGATATTACAAGTTGTGACTTAGACAAAAAATACAACCTCTGTGATGCCATACTATTAATTTCATTTAAGGATTTTTTCTCATATAACTGAGGTAGAAAAAGCACCCTTTAAAAAACACTCTCTTTAAACTTTCCTGATGCCTGACATTTCTCTTTGAGCCTTAAGTTTAATATTTTGTCAACTCCATCCTTGCATGAAGTAAAGGTTTCAGTTCTCCGAAACCCTGAGGAACATATTTTATACCTTGAATCGTCCCGTATCGGGTCTCCTATTTATACATCTTGTAAGCCTGAAGAAACTAGTCCATGTTTCGCTTTCCTTCTCTTCTAGATTTTTTGTCCCCTAACGACCTTTTTCCAGACTTTCCTTCGCTACATATCGAATAAGTTGAAAGGTCATCACTTCAGTCCCTTGAAGTTTTCAAAAACCCTCTTTTTTCCCAAAGTTCATCCCCTATACTTCCAATGGTTGCTGCTGGAGAAGGTGGTGTTGGAGGCGGAGGAGAAGGTGGAAAAGGTCAAGGACAACCCCCACCCCCTAGAATTTTTGCCAAGGTAGCGGCTAGATACACTCCCTTGGTCCTCCCTGTTGTCCTTCATGATTTGCCCGAGAATTATATGAAGAACTTACCGAAATTTATGGGAGAAGGAGATTTAATCGCAACAGAGCACATATCCTTTTTCGATCAGTTTGTTGATATCCTCGACATTGAGAATGGGGATTTTTACTCAAGGGTTTTAGTGAAAACCTTTGATGGAAAAGTAAAAACCTGGTTTCGAGGACTCCCGGTAGGATCCCTATGGTCATATGATGATCTAGAAAACACATTTTTAAAATAGTGGGGAGAAAATAAAAATCATCTGTATTATTTGATTGAATTCGGGGCTCTAAGAAAAATGAATTCTGAGTCGGTTCTCGAATTTACTCAGAGATTCAAAAACCTATACCATAAGATCCCAACCGAAGTTAAACCCTCTAAACCTACGACAAAGGTAACTTTCACAGGGGCTTTTGAACCCAACTTTTCCCTACTCTTAAGAGAAAGAAGATCTGCCACTCTGGCAGGAATGCAAGACGATGCCATAGAAATTGAATCAAATATGATGGTATCTAGTAAATCAAAATCCAAGGTTGAGATAGGAACCAAAGAACCTAAAAGTTTCAGGGAACAAGCAAGACCCTCCAGATATGGGAAGTTTACAGAAGAAAACATGGACGAGATGGCTAAGATAATCAAAGATTTGTCGAACAAAATATATAGAATGGAACTAGACCAAGACAAACATGATCCATTCGCTAGAAATCAATTCAGGAGAAACCCAAACACTCAGATGCAACAAAGACAAGTGAAAAACGAAGATAAAAAAATCCAAGCTCCGTTTAAAACAAATTTTTTTATGCAAAGGGATGATATGAAAAATTATGAGGGGTTAGAAGAGGATATAAACAACCTTTGTGATGAGTACCAAGAGCCTCATGTAACTAGAGAGGATTATGAAAGGTCTCTAGACCTAAAACCCCTATTTAATAATGAGGAAAGTATAAATAATCTGGGAGAGTTTGCATATTAAGGACTCTCCAACTCGATAATGGCCGACCTCCAACATAAGTATAATTTAATGCCTAGAGAAAAAAATCTTACAAGTGTCCCATCGAAAAATATTTTATCAAGAAATAAAGCGAATGAGGCAGTTGTTACTAAATCGCCAGTTGAAACACAAGCTGCCTGAACCAAAACAATTGAAACAAGAGAAACACAAACTAAGAAAAAAAAGAATATTGAAGCACAAACTCCAACCAGAGAGATCGAAAAAACAACAGGAGGTTTCAGTTTCAAAAATGAACTAAATAAAATTAAAATCCCCATGCCCTTGGTTGGGCTTGCCAAGATTCCAATTTATAAAAAACAGATTGCTAAAATGATAATTTTTTTCTGATGCTGAATGTCACGCAGATGTTATCAATATACAAGATGAAAGACCTACGATTATGTTTGGTCCGCACATCGAAAATACTAAGGATTTTGTTTCTCCGTTTTATATTAAATTAACTATGCACACCCACCTACTCCACAACTGCATGATAGATTCCGGGGCCTCTCATAATTTAATGCCTAAAATTATTATGGAAAAATTGGGCCTTGAAATCACTAGACCTTATCAAGACCTATACTCGTTTGATTCCATAAAAGTTAAGTGTCTTGGCATGATCAAAGATTTGGTAGTAAATATTGCACAAATTCTGGTGAAAAGTATCCTTATGGATGTAGTCGTTGTTGACGTCCCTGCCATGTACGACATGCTTCTATCTAGGTCTTTGGGTGCAAAATTAGGAGGACCAGTTCAACTGGAATGACTTATGCTACGATCCCAATTTTCGGTGGACAATTTACTCGACTATACAAAGAGACTAGACTGGCATATACTATAAGTGACCCCCAAAAACCAAACAATTACCCAGTCTATGTTGCCGATCAGGATTTAGGAAATTGTATTTTATCAATAGACGATGATTTTGAAGAATGTACAGAAGAGGAAAATAAAAAAATAGAAAAAAACAAGAAAAGTGTAAACAATAGAGAAGGATTATGGGAAATATTTTTTGATGGTGCTTCGTCCTGTGAAGGGGTAGGGGCTGGAGTGTTATTTGTTTCACCAAGAGATGAGTACGTCATCCCCCTTTCATATAGGTTACAATGGGAAATTGATTATACAAATAATGTCTATGAGTATGAAGCTCTAGTCTTTGGATTAGAGGCTACCAGGAAGCTAAAAATTGAACATCTAATAGTTTATGGTGATGCAGATCTTATTGTGAAACAAATAAAGAAACGATATCAAGCTAAACATCCAAGGCTAAGGTCATACCGAATATGCGCCTGAGATTTGATAGAGAATTTCTTCTCATCCTTTAACATTCACTACATTCCCAGAATGGAAAATCAATATGTAGACTCTTTAGCCAAAGAAACTGCGACGTTTGTACCACCTACTATCCTAAAACTGAAGTATCATATCGAAATGAGACACATACGTTCAATCCCAAATAATGTTCAGCACTGACAAGTCTTTGAAGATGACAAACAGATTAAACAATTCCTAGAAATGGTTGACGAGTTCTCTGAGACTCATATAGATCAAGAAAATCAAAATGATCCTATATGGATCATGCAGGAAGGGGAAGATCCTGAAAAGTTCCAGGACAAGATCGCAAATCACCAAATTCTTGTGCTTAAGAACAATCATATCCCTAGAGGTATGATACCCTTAGAGAGATTGTTTGACGAAGATGATATACCCTTAAAATCTACCTTACGACCTCAGTCCAAAGAGGTTGAAGACTGTAATATAGGAACCAAAGAGGATCCTAAACTGGTCAAGATATCTAAATACCTTCCATCCCAGGTGAAGAATAAGTATGCCGAGTTCCTTAAACAATATAAAGACATCTTTGCATGTTCCTATGACGATCTAAAAACTTACGATACCTCTGTAATTAAACATAAGATTCCTTTGAAGCATGGTATCAAACCTTTTAGGAAGAAGTTGAGATAGATAAATCCTATCCTCTTGCCAGTAATAGAAAAGGAAGTCAAGAAGCTTCTCAACGCAAAGATTATCGTCCCACTCAGGTATTCCGAATGGGTAGCAAATTTGGTACCCGTCAGGAAGAAAAGTGGATAAATAAGGCTTTGTGTAGATTTCAAGAATTTAAACCGGTCATCTCTCAAAGAAAACTACCCACTGCCAAAAATGGATCATGTCCTAGAAAAATTATTTGGAGCTAACATAATGTCTATTATTGATGGTTTTTCGGGATACAACCAAATTGTTGTCCACGAAGATGATAAAGAAAAGACTGCATTTACCACTCTGTGGGGAACTTTCATGTACGATAAAATTCCTTTTGGTTTGATGAACACATGGGTTACTTTCCAAAGAGCGATGGATATATATTTCATCGGTGAGAGAGACAAATTTGTTGTTATTTACTTAGATGATCTAACAGTCTTCTCCAATTCTGATGCAGAACATCTGGTTCATCTCAAACAAACCTTTGAGAAATGCATAAAATTTGGTTTGTCTCTTAACCCTAAGAAGTCACATTTTTCTATGAAATAAGGAAAGCTTTTGGTTCATATAGTTTCGAAGGATGGAATCAGGGTCGACCCTAACCGAGTCGAGGCTATTGAAACGATAAACATTCCTAGAAATGAGAAATAATTCTAGTCTTTTTTAGGGAAGATAATTCTTTTGAGAAGATTTATCCCTAACTTCGCTGAAATTGTTAAACTAATTACAAATATGTTGAAGAAAGACAGTGAAATGAAATGGACCACCGAAGCTAAAGCATCATTCGAGCGAGTTAAGAAAGCTATAAGCAGAGCGTCGGTGTTAGCTAGTCCAGACTATACTAAGGAATTCCTGATCTTTTCTTTCGCATATGAACATACTATCGCAACAATACTCCTACAAAAGAACGAAGAAGGTTTCGAACAACCGATAGCCTTTTTAAGTAAAAGTCTTAGGGACGCCAAATTAAAATATGATATACTATAAAAACAAGCTTACGCAATGGTGAAAGCTCTCAAAGCTTTTAGGACATATTTATTTCATTCAAAAATAATCACTTATGTGCCAAAAAGATCCGTCAAATATATCTTGGTACAACCAGACAATGATGGTAGGAGAGGTTAGTAGTTATATAAAATTCAGGAGTTCAATCTAGAAGTAAAATCGACCAAGCTAGTCAAAGGTCAGAGCCTGACAAAATTGTTAGCATAATAAAATTTCAGGGCACTTGGGATAAACCACCTGAAATCACACAGATATATCCCAGATATAGAGGAACTTGATGATCAATCCCCTACAGTATAGATCGGAGATAAATTTTCTTCCTCTGATTGGTATCATGATATTGTTTCATACCTCCTTACCCTTCAGTGCTCGAGTGACATGACTCCATCCAAAGCGAGAACGTTGAAGCTACACGTAGTTAAATATTGTATTATTAAAGGCCAAAAGTACTGGAAGGATCCTCTAGGTTTCTTATTATGTTGTTTAACATAACCCGAAACAAAGAATTTCATAAATGAATTTCACAAAGGAGTGTGTGGATGACATCACTCCAGGAGGGAAACGACCTACAAGATTTTAAGAGATGGATATTATTGGCCAAAGTTATTTATTGATGTGAATGCCACGGTCAGAGCCTGCAACCCTTGCCAACTATTCTCTGGTAAGAAAAATCTCCCTGCACTACCTTTAATTCCATTCAAAGTAGAATCTCCTTTTCAACAATGGGGTCTGGACTTCATCGAATAAATCTACCCACAGTCAAGCTCCCAACATAAACGGATTTTAACCGCTACCGATTATTTCACGAAATGGGTAGAGGTTATTCCGACTCAGAATGATATTGATTCGGTGGTAATAAAATTCTTGGAAGAGAACATCCTATCAAGATTTGGTTTCCCTCGAAAAATAGTCACAGACAACGCCCAAGATTTCAAATCTATGACAATGGTAAGTTTTTGTCAAAAATATAACATTGTGCTAGGACATTCTACAACCTATTATCCTCAGGGAAATGGGTTGGCCGAATCATCCACAAAGAGCTTCATGAATATAATAAAAAGGTGTTGACTAAAAATAAGAAGGCTTGGCACGTTCACCTGAAATACGCCTTATGGGAAAACTGAATCGACACCAAGAAATTAATAGGTATGTCCCCTTTTCAAATGGTTTGTGGTACTGGTGTTGTCCTTCCTATCAATCTCACTCTTCCTGTGATGAAGTTGTTCCAAGACACAAAAGAGGAGCCAAATGACGTTACGAGGAGGATAAACTAAATAATCGAAGTCCAACAAAACATGGCTGAAGTAGATGACAAACTTCAAAACTACCAAGATAATATGAAATCCCTCTTCGGTAAAAAAGCTAAAGACAGGGAGTTTCTTCCCGATGATCTAGTTTTAAAATGGGATGCTATAAAAGAAGATGTAGGAAAACACGACAAGTTCGATCATCTATGGTTCAGACAATTCAGGATTGCATCTACAAAGGGAAAAAACTCCTTCCTATTGGAAAATCTCGACGAAAAAACTTTTGACGCCCCTATCAACGAGTGATATCTAAAACATTTTATGCAATAATCATGTTTCCCTTTACCATTGTATATACCGATTTTGGTTTCCTGTTTCAATTTGCAATTTCATTTTCTTTCGTAAATTATCCAAATTTTACTTTGTAAATAAACCAAGTCTTATTCGATATCATAAAAGAAAAATATAAAATATATGTATTGCATATCATTTCTATTTCATGGAATTCTCTAACTTTTCCTATCTTGGTCCCGTGCAGAATACTTACTATCAAATGAGAAATGAGGAGGTATCGAAATCCAACGCTCAGTTTTCAAAACATTTGTTTTCTTTCAAAACATGTGATGAATTAATAATTGGTTTGATTGAAAATATAAATAAAATCCAAGGTATGAACTTCTATACTTATTATTCAAGCTAAAATTTTAAAGAAATCTCATCGGATATAAACAAGGTTCTACTCATGTAAAGATAGTCACCCGATCAAAGATCAGAAAAGTATAAATCTGCAGATTAATTACGAATCCTTATCCGAATCAAATGGAAATAAAACAAAAATGAAATAAAAAGAAAAGAAAAGAAGAATAAAAAAGGGTTTAAAAAAGAGAAGCTTGATAATCAAGAAGTGAACTTGTGTGGAAATGATATTGTTTTGCGTCAGACCCTCTGAGCCCTCGTTCTGTTTCATTTTTCCTATCTTTGAGCTTTTACTCTTTTCGGATTTTCACTACCTGTCCTTAAGTCTTCATAGAAAGAAAGAATTCCGCCTTGACTATGAAAACTTAACAACACATCTTCAAAACAAGATTAGGCGAAAATCTTTATGTTCCTCTGATTTTGATTGAAAGAAAGTATGTCTAGGCTAATCATGATAACTTTATCTCTTCTAACATATTTTAACTGATTAGTTCGCTCAAGGCCAATCCTTGGAAAATAAAAATTTCCCATAAAATCTTCTCTATAGGAAAAAATGTATTGAAGATTGAGAGAGATTTAGTTCAGAGTACAATAAAAAATTGTTAACAGACCTTCACTGTAAAATTTTAAACAAATATCATCCCTAGTATGATACATACAAATTGATTGCCCCCACTTCAAAATTATAAAAAAATATAAGACAAATGGTGAAGGGAAATCCATAAAATGATTTCCCCCATCTAGTCCAAGACAAATGGTGAAGGAAATTCGTAATTCGATTGCCCCCATTTTGTCCAAAAGAGATGATGAAAGGAAATTCATGTAATTATTGCCTCGATATCAATAAAATGAAAAAATGGTAATTGTAGTGGTGAAAGGAAATTCAATGGGAGATGTAGATAACTTCACCGGGGTACTGAACAGACTCGCTGGAAGTGAAGCAATATCTATGATATCTGTAATCCTGACATACACGTATAAACATACTCTGGTATCTAGTTCTCTTTCTGGTAATATTTACATTCTAAACCGAAAATGGATTCCCTAAATTAATTGTTAAAATTACTTAGCCTTGATGCGAACGAAATCGACCAAAGTCTGACATTCTAGTTAAAGTTGTTTTGATTATCTTAAGCAAATCCAAATTCATAGCCTAACTTGAGATCAATAATTAAATGTGTTTTGAAGGTTTCCTGAGATTTGGTTGAAGTTCAATTTTTCTCTGTATGATTTTTTTTTTCCAAAGGTGTTTCCTATAAATGCAAGAATGACTCCATTTACCCAATAAAGGCACTTGGTCTACTGTTCTTCCATGCCTCATAGCGAGACACGATCCCTAGATGGAGCATATGTTGGAACATATATAATCTCGAACTTTGAGCTTTACATTCTCCACTTCATGAAAATATAATCCTTCCCAAAGTGGTAACTTAGTAATTAACTTTCGAAATTTAAACCAAATTCATTTCTAGTTAATTGGTAATAAAACACACATGATATCCGCTATTGACGAAGTTTCCCCGTTGATCGAACGATCCTATTTTTCCTAGAGTTTTGGATCTGCCTAATGGTTAAAAAGGTAAATCACTATAGGTCACTTTGGAACTTCACGCTTTAGGCGTTTTGATAAGTCTTAACGATAAAAAACCCAAAACCCGAAAGTGTCCATTATCACTTCTCATAAACCTTTAAAGGACACGAGTCATAGTACACGTGTATCTTTTGAGTCTTCCCTAGGCTGACACGTGGCACCCATTTTTGAAATTTTTTCTTGAATATTCACACGATTCTAAATAACACGTGGCATCCCCTGCTCTCAACACATCATCCATAATGTTTTTTTTTTTCCAA
>JASDQU010819534.1:0-35240 GCA_032191745.1 Picea mariana | reverse complement strand
AAGAATTTCTCTAACAATTGATTGACTGTTATCTTTTATAAAAGACTAGTCTTGCTGATTGGATTGAATGCATACCTAAATTATTAAAGGATGGTAGTTTGATTATTAGTACGTGCACAAGATTTGCATGTACTAGCTACACATGTATTTCTTGTACATATACACTAGTATGTATGAGCTTTCTTGACTTACTTACTGATATTGTCGGTTACTTATTGAGAATCTGTGAACCATGCTCTTTTCCTTTGCACCATCAGATACCTTAAACTTCGGGACAAAGTTTCTTGAAGGGTGGGTGTATGTAACGACCCTAATTGGATACATGCTTAAAGATTATAAAGTAAAATTAATTAAAATAAATTAATTATGGTTAACTGAGTAATAATTCAAACTGCAGATCACATTTAATGACCTGTGAAATAAAATTAAAAGATCAATGAAAAATGAAATAAAAATGGTGGCGTATGCAGAGAGGGATAGCCATGGATCCCGAGAAGATAAAACATTAACTCATGACTTAGGACGAAGGATGGAGGGTGGTTGAAGGAGTAACTGCAGGAGTCGGTGAAAGAGGAATAAGGGGGAAAAGGAGGTTTACGTGAGGGGGATGATCAGTCGAGGGAGAGGGAATCCTGAGGACTGCGGTTTTGCTATGAGCAGAGATTTTTCTGAGGACTTTTGGACTTGTTGTGAGCACAGAGTTTTGGCACTATGGATTTTGATCAGGGGAGGCACTGAGTTGCTGGAGGTTTTGGGCACGGAGGGCCAGGATATCCGTAGATATCCTGGAGCTAGGTAGTTTTCCTAGTTGGTAGGGAGGATAGTAGTTTTGGGCAGTTATTTTCCTGTTGTGGCAGGGTTGATCTATGTAGCAGGGAGAAGGAAGGAAGCAACAAGGCAAAGAGGCAACATAAATTAGCATCAGAACAAGGTACTTTGTTAAGTTATGCATTTATATCTTTCTGCCATGAGTTCAACATTTATTGATAAATCTAAGTTACTGAAGTTGCTGTTATGAGAATCACTATTATGCTAAGAAGTTATTGTTTCAGTTTACGAAATGAAATGTTTATGAATCTTATTGATGTTTAGAAGTATATGGGCATTACAACACAAGCACGAGTGGCGATCTAGTTCTTCGTGGAACTGAAGCTAAGTATTTCTTGAATTATTCCTAATACTTAATTTCCATTAAAAATATGAGTATAGTTTACTAAACCCTCATCTTTCTTTTGTTGCAGGTTTATATAATCAAGGAAAGCGGATCAAGGAAAACCTCTTGCTCGAAAGGTATTCGAGTTCTGATCTAGGTGTACACATTTATGCATTCTTCTTAGATTATGTCAACAATACAAGTGGTAATGGAGTGTTTGGCCTATGGTAATCCACTGTAATATTTGAACCATGATCAATTGAATACACAGATTGTTTTGTAAATATTTTGAACAAAGTTCATTGCATGTAACAACTAATTTTGCAATACAATTGTAGACTACTGAATCACTATTTTTCAGTGGTTATAAATAATATATATGGAATGTTATTCGTTCTATTTATTCTCTGTGGTATTTGTATTGATTTGAAAGAGTAATTCAACATATATCTAATTCAATGATCAATAGGCATATACAAATAGTTTTATCATTCCTTTATGCATGAACACATATATGTATATACAGTCATATATATATATTAATTACCAATAGGAGCATACAATCATTTCTATCATTTCTTTTGCATGAACACATATATATGTACATACAGTTGTTCATATATGTATAACCATATTTAATAATTAATAAGAACATACAACAGTTCTTTTTTTTTTATATATAGATGAGCACATATCTATGTATATATACCATCATCACATTTCAATTTAAAACAATATAGTACCCTTGAACTATAATAAACCATCACATTCCTAACCAATAATAATCAAACATAATATTGAAAAATAATTCAAGTCAAGATACATATCTGAAACCTGATGCTTGAAAACAAATGGAACAACCACGTTCCACCCAACTGTAGAATAAAACAACCAAGTTCACTTGCTCTATTCACCCCCTATCCTGACCATGAGTCCATAAGGGAAAACTGAATGATCCTCCTTAGCTACAGTCACCATCCACAGATAAAAAATTTCCTTTGCCTCACACTAATAGTTCTCATAACAACAAATATAGATTTTCCTTTCTCCAACATACTAAGCAACATCGTGCCTCCTCCATATGTTGTTTTTATATGCATCTTGTGCCTAGGTCTTTCCTTCCCTCTTTGGGAAAATCTCAGATTTACAAATCCTTGATTTTCAGGGGCTGCTAGTGGTCAAATTCCACATTTTCCACTTGTAAAAATCATCCCCGAGGCAACTCAAACCTGTTCCCCACTCATGGAGTCATGGTCAACTATTTTTAACTTGGTTGTTCCATTTGTCTTCCAACATTTAATTTATAAGAAGTTTGTCTCCCACATGTGTCAAAATAAAAGAGGTTAGTTGGGAAAGTCAAATATTTGCCCAACAATAATCAAATATTTAAGTACAATAATAAAAATTCCAAATTCGGATTTTCCATAAATGGCAAATAATTTCCAAATCCGAATTTTCTAAAAATGAAAATTATTCTAAAGTTCACTTAGAATTTAATTATTCTAAATTTTGAGGATATTACAATATGCATCAAGAGGAGGGTTTCTTTCATCATGAGTCACCACCCATCCTTTGGTTATGATATTTGAATAACCCTAGATGGGATCCCATATTTCATTTCCCTGCTTGGGATTCACATGGAATTTTGCTTTAGATATAACCAGAGAAATGATAGGAATATTGTAAAACAAAATCACTTTTGGATTATTGGCTAAATATTAGTTTCAATTCCAGTCTGAACATTTTTTAATAACACAACCAACTTTGTGCCAAGGGTCACTAGCACCAAAACCTTGAAAGTAGGCCAAGTGGGCTACATAGTGCATAGTAGGGAATTCATTTCACATAGTAAATGGATCCTTAGCCCAATAATATTTATAATCAATGGTGCAAATGCACCACCTCTATATCCACTTTAGAAACATGCATTTGGATATACAAGTTCAATTGTGTGCATATTAGAGAGCCACAATTTCAATTATTAGAGTTGCAATGTTACGAATTCTTAGAAAAATGTTTATTTATTGTTTTCCAAACATGATATAAATTTCAATTCTAATCACATGCCATATCATGTTAAAATTAATGAACCACATATGTGTATCTCCTAGAAGAGATACCTTAAGGGAAGAAACTGATCCCAAAATCTAGTGGCCCAATACTTGGTTATTTTGGAAATTTCTTTATTTCAACATAGGGAGAATCTAGGCTAAGGAAAACCTAGGTATTTTAATTGTTGTCCAAGGGATATGTTGGTAAGAACCTAGGGTCATGCAATGCATTCCCTTTTAGGTTCCAATGAATATTTCCATATGGTCTTGGCCTTGTACAACTAATTATTTTGTTGGGACTTGAGTCTCCATATACTATTTATCCTCTTACATCAATTACTATCTTAGTGACAATCCAATGATAACCACTAGCCATCAATATACTTCTTGAATCTCTTGGATTGGATCTATCTCCATTTAACAACTAAGTCTACAACCTTGTAGGTTATGTGTAAGGAAGATATTGTCTAGAATGAGGATTTAAATTGTGTTCATGATTGGTCTCACTAGATTGGTTTGGAACTCATCCCTTATGATTGGTTGATGTTTCCATTCACTTGATTGAAATTCATCCAAATCACTAAAAAATTTCATTGTTTCATGAAGGTTTGTTAATTTAAGGGTCTCCATTTAAAAAGAACCACTAACAACCACACAAATAGCGAGAGATTAGAGTACTTGCACAAGAACAAGATTGTTGGGATGAATAATAGTGTACAAGGTGGAAAACAAATATTTTTCAACGTGGGTTGATGCTAAGTTAACCATAGGAACATTGATGCATTAAACATGGTACAATCAAAGAATGATAAAACATAGGGATAGACATGGGATAGATTAACAAAAAATGGATGGAACAACAATGTCGCTACATTTTTCTTGGAAAATTTAATGGGATCATGATCATTGAGAGAATAATAATGTTGAGTGATTTAGAAGTGTCATATCTAATATGGATGTGTTTTCAGGTGTCATCAACAATTTGCATGATTTTCAAGTGTCATAACTGTTATTCATGCTTGTCAAGTGTCATCACTAATGTGTATGATTTCCAAGTGGCCTTGTTAACATGCTTGTTTTGGAGGTGTGATATCACACTTTACAAGTGTCTTTTCAATTTCCACACCAACAAAAAAAAATTCACAATGTGAATTTAACAAGTGTTGAGTGCCATACATTGAAAAATTTCACAATGTTGTCACATAAATTATAAAACATGGTATATAAGGATTCAAACAGAAGTCTTAACAATGTTTAAGGATCAAAAGGTGTGTTGATGTTAAAACTGATCAAAATCCAAACAACAACCTCACGAGCATAAGACCCCCCTGCATTTTTAAAGACGTTGTGATCCTATGTTATTGCTTGAAATAAATTATGAAAATATATTTTTAGGTATAGAGGTATATTCACAAAGAAATGTTACTGAGAGAAGGCCTAGGAATATTTTCAAGACTGAAATATAATATATATACAATAATACGCAAAAATAGAGAAACCATCATATGAAATTAACATATTCCTCACATCCATTACAATTTAAATAAGATTTGGTCACATTCACAATATAGAAAATGTAAGTTGACAATGCAGATAAATTTAGAAGAGTACATCATTTAAATATGGAAGAGAATATGATAGATACACTTCAAAAATCTCATATTCAAAAATTCAAAGTATGAGAAATTATTAAAGTTGCACCCCAAAAGAGAGCTATACAGAGTTAAAAAATAAAAGCATGGTTTTACAATGAAATATATATTAAAAGATAGTGTTTGTCCAAACGAACAGGGATGTGGATCTCATGGACCTTTGAAAGATAGATCTGGACCTGAAAGAACAAGAGGAAAATGATTCAGATATCGGTTATGGATTCTCAAATAATGAAAATACACAACTGGATGATTTCTAAGCGCAAAGTACAAAGGATAAGAAATTATGAAAGGTGACCTCTTTACTTATTGTGATGGAATCTCCACCTTATCTACCTACTTGTGTGTATTTAATATTATCCTTCAATATAACTAACTAACTTGTTATGAATACTTCCTTTTTATCTTATTCAATTATTTTAGTTAGGGATTTCTTTAACCAATTCTCTATATATTCTCTCATTGGTGCCATAGTTATTTTTTTCCTTACTTTGATATCAAATATTGAGTTTTCCATATCTTTGATATCCATTGAAAGTTGATAAAGGGTTTCCTAAATGTCCTCATTTTTATTCACATAATTGACCAACCAATTTTCAACATCTATTTCTAAGTATTCGGTCAAGTTGTTGAAATTCTCAGTTGATGCAATCTTTAATGAGTTCAACTTTTCTTCCACTTGTTCTTTTGACAAGAGTATGGAATTGAATATTAAGTGTGGGTCCTCCACATCTCTTGTTGATATAAATAAATCCAATTCAATTAATTTCAAATATAATTCTCCTCTTTTCACACTTATAGCATCACACTCAACTATCATTTCTTTTAAATTCTTTATTCTCTTTAGCCAACTTTCTTTGAGTTATTTTATATAGATTTTCGAAGGAAAATCCTCTTATTTTCTCCAGAACTCGCTAAGACTTGAAACTTTTGAAACAAAAGTATAAATGGCCCACTTATAAAATTATTCATCATTTTCAAGATAAGATTGAAGATATTTCCTGAAATTTGTCATTCTTTAGCCAAAGGAAACAAATCTTGTTGCCAATTCCCATGTTTAAAGAATCAGGGAAATTCTCTTTTGGATAATTTCTTTGACATACCTCCTAATGGTAGCATGTAGACTTGATGTTCATTTTTCATTCGAAACTTGATTCCGATCTTCACTCAAAACTTATCAAAGGCTATATGGTGGAAATTGGACTGATGAATACAGTGGGGGAATTAAATATTTTTTTCATTCTTCAATGCTATCCTTTTAAATGGATTTTTTTGTTCTCTATATCTTCAATTGACATTTTTAGGGCTTCTTCTATGGATTCATGAATTTGGAAAATTTTGGAGGGCGGAACTCCATTAAAGTCAAGTTTTGAGATCCATTTTCCTTGAATCTTCTTTTTTTGCATTGATTTTCTCAATAACTAATTTTCTTGAGTTTTTTTCAAATGGAACTATGCATGGTTAGAGATTCCTCTTCAAATACATTTACCTCTTAGGTGTCCAATTCTATTGCAATGGCTTCTTCTGTCATGTATCTTCTATTCTTCACCTAGAAATTCAATATCTTCAATATTTAAATCAGGTTGCATTCCTTCTAGAATGATTTCCTCTTCAGGTATGCCCTCACTTTCTTCCTCTTTTCCTCTTGCTAGTGATTGGGATTTTGTGTGCACTTTCCAAATTTCCCTTACGATAGAGTTTTGCCCTCCATCATCAGAATTATCCATTGAGGACTTCCATTTCTCTTGAAACACACACTGGGGTTTTCCTTTGGGTAGGCCAATTTTTTGAGAAACATTAGTATACTGTGAACTTCTCTCATTCACAACTCTTCCATGTTGTCTATGTTGATCAGTTGTACTGTTCAATGTTTTGATATCTTATTCACTTTTGTCAGCTGGTGACGCTTGGAGGTTTTGTATTTCACCCTCTTCTTCTACAAACATGAATGTGTTAGAAAATGATACATTTTACCCTAGAAATGTCAGGTGTTTAATAAATAATTGACTAGGTACAAAACCATTGACTTCATTTGCTTCCTTAATATTGAATTGATCAAACTGAATCGAGATCTCATTGATGCACATGTAATTCTTTTTATCATTATCTCCTTAATTTTCCTTGGTAGAGGGATGAGTTGTCTTTTCCTTTTTTCATTAAATAAATGATCCCAAAATTTACTTTGCTTTCATATTTCAACGAAAAATATTTTATCATAAACATAATATGGAAAATATGAGGGTTTCTCATGAGAGCAATAGATCTTGATAACACTAGAATTATCCATGGCTTCAAACATTCCTCTCTTATCTAAGAAGGAAGATGCTTATAGATACAATATAGATGTACTTGTTCAATGAATAAGATTTTTAAAAGAGGAGATGAATTCATTGTCTACTTCATAGAAATCGTATGTGGCCTTCTGTTTCCAAAGTACAAGATACCACATTTGAATACGATCATGTTTACAATTGACCTTGTTATCCAAGGGAAAGAATTTGAAGACATGACAGTATGTAATGACGAAACTTAAGTATGAGGACATGTAAAACTTTTTATTCTTTCTGAAATTTCCCAATTGAAATGATAATTCGTTGGGAATAATCGTTTCCTAGTCAAACATTGTGTTTTCATGAACTGAAAAGTACAATATATATAGACTGAGTTTGGGGATAGTAGTTGTAGAATTTTTTCTAGTTACTCTAGTGGATAACTATGATATTTCTCGATATGGATTTTTTAATGAACTCACCTAAATGTTTGAAATGTCCTCCAAAATCATTGTTGGGTCTTTGAGATAATCCTGTAGAAGTTCAAATCCTCCATTCTTTGACTTAAAAAAGTCTTCATTTTCAGCATTTTGAAAGTCATTGTTGGCTCTTGGAGACTCAACATCATCTTCAAAATTGAAGGGGCTAAATAAATAGTTGATTCCCCTTGTAATTCAATAATTCTCTAGTTCTTGTCAAATTTATCAATGCACCACGAAATCAACTCCTTGAGATCATAGACTTATGGAACACAATCTTCCAATGGAATTCCTGATGTCCAAATATTGTTTGAACTCTTCTCCATAAGTGGTAATGAATATTAATATATGTATTCCCCTGACCACTAAAATATTTGGTCTTCTCATCCAAGTAGGTTGATAGTATCTCAGCATAATTGTTCCTTTCTTTGGGTTGTCATACTTAATCAAGGTGACGGATTAATGTGTAGCTCCTTTAAGAATGTTATTATCAAAATATACATGCTTTATTAATATGTTCCTGGGATCTTGACTCAATAATCGTCAATGTAAATTAATATTAAAATTAATGAGGAGTTGTCTTGAGAAGATCTGCATTAATAACTGCTTTTAACAATTAACCAATTTTAGTCATTTCTAGGAGATGTGTATTAAATGTGCATCGAGGAATGTGACAAGACAAGACATATACTATCAGGAGGAGATAGAAATTGAGATGAAAGAAGAATGGTGAGGTAGAGAGATTGTAGGGTCGAGGGTATAGTATATGGAAATCATAAAAATCACCATGGGCCCGCAGTAATAAAAAGTAGTTGAGAAAAAACTAAGTATAAAGACAGTAAAAACTCCACCAAGATAGTGGTGTCGTGGGTATGGATGAGATGATCGGGAAAGTACCTTACACCTATGGTCAATCATTCATATTAAAATTTTTATAAGTATAGGAGCAAGATGAGGGCCACAAAATTAAATGGAATATTCTACATGTCATGGAAGTTTTAAAAAGGCTAAGTAAATACATTATAGACCCGTGATAACCTCAAAAATTTTCTAAGTATAGGGAATAATTTGAAAATAATATACAAGAGAGGTTGCAAAACATTAATCACATTTTAGGTTCAATAAGGTGGTGCAACAAGAATTTAGGGTTGCCTTCATCCTTATTAAGTCCTAACTTATGTATTTTTAGCTCAACTCAAAATATGCTTATAAATCTTATACATATTGCTTTGTGGTAATTTTTTTGTTACACAAATATTCTTAGCAGTAATGTCATCTCAAAACACTTTCATGTTTGCATTCAATTTTCCACACAATATTATTTGTATAGTCTAGTGCCTTCTATCACATGACAATGTATGCATCGTAGCTAAGAGTATTGCTTGAAGCTAACATACATTAGTGTTAGAAATATCAATATAGAATTATATGACCTTACTAGCATCATAATGTACACAAAACACAACACATACTTGTGCAATAACCACCACATGCACACACATTGTGACACTTGCACCACCTAGATGTCACACTCAATAGGTGCACCATAAGAAACATTGATGCCACATTGCACTTCGTCCACCGTAATACTATACATGCACCCTATCTTCAACACATACTTTTGTAATAACCATAACATGCTTGCACTTTTACCACTTTCAACACCTAGATGTCACACTCAATAGATGCATCATAAGCACCATACATGCCACATTACACTTCACCCACCACAAGACTAGATACATGCACCCTATTGTCAATACATACTTGTGCAATAACCACTACATGCATACACTTTGTGCCAATTGCACCACCTAGATGCCATACTCAATAGATACACCATAAGCACCATAGATGCCACATTATACCAGAAGAATATACTTTCACCCTATTGTACACACACACGTGTGCAATAACCACCATATGCACAAAATTTGTGCCACTTGGACCATGTATATGTCACACACAATATATGTACCATAATCACCATAGATGCCACATTGTGTTTAGTCCACCACAAGATGATACATGCACCCTATTAATAAGAAATACTTGTGCATTAACCACCGCATGCATAAACTTTGTGCGACTTGCACAATGTATATGTCACACTCAATAGGTGCACCATAAGAACCATAGATTCCACATTGCGTGTGATATCCTTGAATTATTCAAAAATAAATTATTTCAATGTCGTTATTCTAAAAATATATTTCTATTTTTGGAAATTTAAATTTTAGATTTTGGAAGTATGTAATTATTATTTTATGACTGTTGGACAAACGTTTGACTTGGCAACTGTCCTCTTTTGATGGAAACATGTATGAGACAATTTTTTTTAATAAATTTAATATTGGAGAATAGATGGAACAACCAGGTTAAAAATAATTGACTATGACTCCATGAGTGGGGAATAGGGTTGAGTTAACTTAGAGATGATTTTCACAAGTGTTAGAAGTTGAGTTCTGTCACTAGAAACCCCTAAAAATCAGGGATTTGTAAAGATGCAAATTTCCCAAGGAGGTAAAGGAATGGGAAGTCCTCGGCATGAGATATATACAACATATGTGGGAGGCAAGACATTGTTTAGTATGTTGGGAAAATGAATTGTTTTGTTGTTATGAGCACATCTGGTGTGAGGAAAACAATTTTCTGAACTGTTCAGTGACACAATGGCTAAGGAGTGATGCTCAATTTTCCCTTATGAAGTCATTGTCAAGCTAGGGGGTTATCGAGACAAGTAATTGTGGTTGTTCTATATCTACTGTTGGGTGGAATGTGGATGTTCCATTTGTTTTTCGAGCATCATTATTCATATATGCATCTTAACTATTTACTTTCATTTTTCTGAAGTGATATAATGGTTGATATTATATATGTAGGTAATGATCTATACAGGTGTGCCTCATGGACATAATAGATTTGTTAAATTTCCTACTATTTGATTACTTGTTAATGTTTTTGGTGGGATTTGACTTGCATTAGTTACAATATCTGTATGTATGACACAAAATGGATCTACATAGCCAAATGTGTAGGAAATAAAACTAAATATTCACTATATGGATATTTTTGCACATGAAAACTAACTACTTCAGAAAAGAAACAAGTGAACTAAATCAATTAGATTGTATCAAAATAATAATAAGTAAACTACATGGTTTTGCTTCTTTCTATATTTTATCTCTCAAACTAGAGGAGAGAAGAAAACTCTGCGATCATAACTGAGTATAAAAATAGATGAATTCAAAGTCCCATAAATATTTATACATATATTAAAGAAATGGCTATCGGATACAATGGATCTCAAAGATTGTCAATGGAAAAAATTATTTATGAATTTGATAGGTCATTAGTGTACATAGAGCCTTGTAGATTTCTCTAAGTAAAAGTATTAGTACAACTGGGTTTTGCATACCCAATAATCTCTTCTAGCTAATTCAGAACAAAATTTAAAGAATCTACATCAACCATCTATAATAGAGTAAGAAAGTGCAAATCTTTTGTTGATTCGTGGAAGGAAATCTCAACAAGAGATAATTCTGCGATGGAGCTCGAGTACCTTTTCAAAAAAAGATTTTTTCCCTTCGCGGAATTGCAACACGCAAACTTAACCTGCAAAGGGAAACCAATATATGATTACTAACCCCCCCCACATTCTAATTGAAGAAACAATATAAACATAATGGGAAAAGGGCGTGTACTTATCTCGGGATTGGTTGAATTTCGGTCATCCTTTTATCATTGAGAAGTAAGAAGTCCACGAATCGAGAGGAGGAGTGGTCTCATAGTAGTTTGATGGGTTCCATCACAAGAAAAGGGACCCATCATCAAACTCATATCCATAAACATAAGTCAATTATAATTTTAAATCCAGATACCATAGCATAGATCTATTGTTTTTATAAATCCATCACGGATTTTCATGAGTTCTTGAAAATACAGAGGTTATCGCGAAGTTAACCTTTACAATTTTAAAAGGAATATACATGACATCATATCAGAGAAGTGATTACTGAGCCTTGTACAATGATAAAAATTTCAGAGAGTAATTACGAAGAATAAGTTACAGAGAAGAATTTACCATGTCTAGTACACAGATAAAACTTGCAGAGAGTAATTACAAAGAATAAGTTATAGAGAAGCAATTACCAAGTCTAGTAGAGAGATAAAAAATATAGAGACTAATTATGAAGAATAGTTACAGAGAAGAGTCTAGTAAAGAGACTAAATTACAAAGATTAATTATGAAGAATAGTTACATAGAAGAGTCTAGTACAAAGACTAAATTAGAGAGAGTTGTCATGACGAATGGTTACAGAGAAAAATTATAGAGACTAGCCAGGAGAGAAATGTCAAGGTTTTCCTCCTAGAGTAAACCAAATTCCCTAACTTAGGGATATTCAAGAATCAAGTTGAGTTATTTCATAGATAATATAATAATTTAAAAGAAGGAAATCTAACAAAGTTTTCCAAACGTAGCAGACAGATCCCTCGCAAACAAAAAATAATAAGCTAATGAAAAAATTATAGAAGACAATGAATACATTTTAAAAGAAGTCAGACCCAACCGCGTGTTCCTCACAGAACCGACAAAGTCCTTGTAATGTACCCCAAATTTCACTAAATAATTATTTTTTTATTGATCAGGAAATAACATTTATAATTTGCTTAACCTTCGTGACACAAGAATATCTCTTTAAACAATTATAGACACTGTGAAGTTTAATGTCCAATTAAACTTATTGTTACTATAAATTTAGGGTACTTTCATTAGATTAATTCCTAATCTAAGATAATTTGGTAATGTACTTGAAGTTATCGCATCTGATCACATTGTTAAAGATTAATTATGACTAACAAGTCCCTATTATAAAGTATGTTACACATATAACAAGATTGAATCATAACCATGTTGACCATATCAAATGTTTAACCTATGATATGAAATTTGGATTTACTTGTGTAAAGTCTTTAAGTAAGAAAAGTGACTATGAGGTTATGTCCCTAGCAGACTTAGGGGACGTAACTACCATAGGCTTATATCCCAGGTGCTAGGGTGAAGAAATTACCATACGACATTTAAATACCATTCTAAACACCCTCCAAAGTATATTCAAGGGTAGCATACAATATGTAGTGGTAGTTAAGTAGGAAGTTACCAGTGCATAGTTAACCAACTCGACCTTTTGGTTACCTTTCTAATCTATTAATGAAATGAATTTGATAATGGGATTACGTGGGCACCACGTTGGTCTGGACCTAGGCCGAGTTTTAGTTATGGCATTTAAACTGGGCGTTCTCACCAACCCTAGTACCTTCTAGGATTGTCTCTATAGCAAACTTCCCAGAGTGGGCTTGACACTTCATATGATTCACATGGCCAGGAGTGGGGTAGTGTAATCGACACACCTCCCCACCCTCTAGGGATATGATATTCCATTACTCCCTTCATAACTCTTCTCATGAGTCTATTCCACTTAGTCTTTTCCTATTTACACATTGCAACTGGTGTTATCGCTTGACCCTATGAAGGTATTCCACCCTAGAGATGGTATTCGGCTCTGTGAAGTACTCGACCTTGGAGATAACATTCGGTTGTACACAATAAGTAACTTACTATCCCTTTATGAAATTTTTATAAGTAGTCTTATATGGTGAAGTGTTGTTCTCCTGCATTTATGCTCAAGAAAATCCCTCCTTAAGAAAACTAGACTCCTATATAAAACTCTTTGAAAAGAATTTTGTTGTCTGGTGTAAATATATGCTCTATGTGGAAAGAAATTTTGTGTAGTTTAAATACATTGTACTCTATGTGTGTAAGATTCTACGTTTATACAATGAATATTCTTTTAAGATTAGTTTTCATTTTGCATATGTAAATATGGTAAACGTTATGTGGGTTCCCTCCTCTGTCTATGCATCACACATTCTTTGGTAAGAGTTGTTTCTGAGTATAAGTATTCTTTGTGGTTTTATCCTCCATTTGAGTATCGTGTAATCCTCTGTGGAAATAATATCTGTGTATTCATTTATTTTTGGGTTTTTCCTTCAACTAAGCATCATGTGATTCTCTATGGAAATAATCTCTATGTATTATTTCTTTGTGGGTTTTATCCTCCGTCGACTGAAATCGTGTAAATATTTCTGGAAATGATCTTTGTGAGTCATTTATTTGTGGATTTTACCCTTCGTGTATTACATCATGTAAATATCTAGGGAAAATTAGTCTATGTGTATATTTGTTTTATAATACCACTACTCTCTAGTATTTTTATGAAATCTTTAGTTTCACGGGTGTTGATTACACCGGGTAAATGACCCATGGATTTTGTCCGAGGATACTATGTAAAGGGGGCACCGAAACCCTTGAGACCTAGGTGCAGGCCGATTTTGATAGTAGTTAAGACATCCCAGACTTGATCGTTTACAGTTTTCAACTCTTAGTGAATACTTCTCAGACTTCGTTACTTTTACTGTGTATAAAATTTGTGCTTTCACTTTATAAATTCAAATGGAAAGGTGGAAGATCCTTATTCATTAAAACAACATTTATTGCATGGAAATCGTGGTTAAGGAAAGTCCTTATCAAGAAGGAAACTTAGTCAGTCTCTGTGGGTACCTATGGCTATTTCCATCTTGCCCCTTTCAATATTGGTTTGACTGTAATAATTTAACTTGTTTACAATTATGAGACAGTTGTGCATGTGATAACTCTGTTTGGAATCTACAGGATTTTCTTTTGTATTTAAATCAATACTTAGATTTTTAGTTTCTTTTTAATAGAGACTTGTCCCTTATGGAATTCTTCACATAACTAGATCGCCTCCCAAGCATCGCTATGGTAGTTTTTGATTCAAGGTTCTTTAATTATATAATTTGTATGACTGCCCAATTTTCCAATAGTAGTTACCTGTCTATATTTTGTTCTTACTATTTCCTTTGTTGTCTCTATTACTCTTGTTTATTCATAGGGTAGCTCTGTTTGAATATTACCCTTTTCTATGCATAAGGTGGCTCTGTTTAAAATAATTGTTTCCATAGTAGCTTCGACCCTCTATAAAGAGTTTAATTACTTTTCTTAAAAGTAATATTTGATGGTTATTATAAATCTATTCTCGTTTATTGTGGTATCCTTTTTACTTTGTCAATCTTGTAACCTATAGGGCATCAATATTTGTGTACTCAACTAAAGGATTTTCTTATGTTTCACTATTTTCACGATTAATAATAATTTCACAAGTATATAAAATGATGATGGGTCCCTTTTTGTCTTGTGAGGGAACCCATTAGGTGAATATCGCACCCACTCCCTGTCTCGGTCTTGGATTGATGACTTCACAAGTCAACGAGGATGCTCCATATCAGCAGGGAAACCCAAGTTAAGTAAATTTGATCCTTTATTGATGCATACATAATAATTCCGCACATTAGTAAGTTACTAAATCATTTATATGTTTGTTATAGGTTTGGAAGGAAACTGAATGCACTTGGATAAGTGTGTGACCTGTCCACAAAAGGTATTAAGGTTCCATCTTCATCCACTAGTCCTTGCAAGTATTCGTGAACAGACTTATGTAGTTCTTTAAGTTTATGTTTTGACTAGATAGGGATTACTAGTATTCAAGAAACTCAAAACTATAACATTTTGATCCTTGATATATTTTATATATATATATATATATATATATATATATATATATATATGTACTACATTGTTCATAACATACTACTACAACTATTTTAGATAGTGGCAACCCATATCAACTAATATGGTTATACAGTTTTTTCAAACATATTTTGTTTATAAATGCAATAACATAAGATATGGAAACAACTATATAAATACTAAAACATCATTAGCATAGTACCAAATTTAAATACAAAAATGAAATACATATCTGAAAAAACTGATGCTAGGAAACAAATGAAACAACCACATTCCACCCAACCATAAAACATAACAACTACAATCACTTGTCCTAATCATCCCCTAGCCTGACCATGAGTCCATAAGGGTGAACTAAATTATCTTCCTCAGCTATAATCACCATCAATAGATCATAATATCCTTTGCCTCACACTACAGGTGCTCATAAAAACAAAAAATTCTCAATTCCTCAACATACTAAGCAGTGTCCTGCCTCCCACATATGTTGTATATATTCTTGTGCCTAGGTCTTTCCATTCCTTTCCCTCCTTGGGGAAATTCACACCATTACAACTCCCTGGTTTTTAGGGGCTTCTAGTGGTCAAATTCAACTTGTTCCACTTGTAAAAATCAGCCTTGAGGTAACTCAAACCTATTCCCCACTCATGGAGTCATGGTCAACTATTTTTAACTTGGCTGTTCCATTTGTCTTCCAGCATTAAATTTATTCAAAGTTTGTCTCATATACATTTCAAATAAAAAAGGACAGTTGGGAAAGTCAATTATTTTCCCAACAATCATCAAATAATTAATTCCATAATCAAAAATTCCAAATTTGGATTTGCCATAAATGGCAAATAATTTGCAAATCCAAATTTTCCAAAAACCAAAATTTCATTCAAAATTTAACTTAGAATTTTTTTTTTTTAATTTGAGAATATTACATCCTCTCCCCCTTAAGTACCACACTATCCGCAGTGTTTATTCCTTTATCGGAATAGGATTGGATAATATTTCAACATATCTTTTTCCAATTCCCAAGTGGCCTCCTTAGGACTAAAGTGCTTCCATTGCACTTTTACCTAGGTGATGGTTTTGTGCTGTAGTACTGTTTCTTTCCTATCCATAATGCATAGAGGTTCCACTTGGAAATTGCCTTCTAGTTCCACCTACACCATGTTCCAGTCAATGATGTGAGTAGGATCATGAATATACCTTTTTAGTAATGAAACATGAAAAACATTATGACTTTTAAAATTGTAGGAAGTGCTAGTTGATATGCCACGGTCTGATTCGAGTTAAAATCTCGAAGGGGCCACAAAACCTTGGCCCCAAATTTGGAAAATTTTCTAGCTTTAGAGATCTCCTTCTTGCTTTGACTTTTAGACATACATGTTCCCCAATTTGAAATTCTTGATGTCTTATTTTTAAATATGCATAGATTTTTTGTCGGTCTTGGGCCTCTTTTAAGTTTTGTTGTACTCTTTTTACCATTCTCTCCATTTCATGGAGCAGTTCCGGTCCCACAATAATCCTGTCAACTGGATTATCCCAACTAATCGGGGTTGTGCATTTTCTTTCGTATAATACTTCGAAGGGGCTCATCTTAGCCAATGTTTGATAACTGTTATTTTAAGAAAACACAACTAAGTGTGGGTATTCCTCCCACTTGGTTGGTTTTGTCCTTAAATATTTTTGTAGCATATATTCTATTATCTAGTTTGTTCATTCTGTTTTCCCATTTGTTCGTGGATGGTAGCTTGTCCTAAAATTCAGGTTAGTATCCAAACCTGCAAACAATTCTTTCCAAAAATTTGATGTAAATTTGACATCTCTATCGGAAATCACCATCTTAGGAATTCCATGCAATATAAATATTTCTTTCATAAAAAAATTAACGATATTAATCACTTTGTAAGTAGATTTCAAAGGGATAAATGTGAAAATTTGCTTAGTTTATCAATCACTACCATAATCGAGTCATTTTGTCTTTTAGTTTTAGGAAAACATGTGATGAAGTCCATTGAGATAATCTCCCATTTCAATTATGGTATAGGTAGAGGTTGTAACAGACCTCCTGGATGTTGATGTTCAACTTTTAGTTGTTGACAGTCTACGCATTTAGACAAATATTCTATCATTTCATTCTTCTTGTTAGGACAATAAAACAATTTTCTTGAGGCTGTTATAGTTTTCTGGTACCCTGGGTGACCAGAATAAAACATTTTGTGTAGTTCATCAAGAATTCTTGTCTTTAAATCAAAATAATTAGGTACATTCAGCCGGTTCTTGAACCTTAACAGTCCATTTTTATCTAAACTCAGATCTGTTCTGTTCATTTTTTCAGCATTTCCTTTCAATTCTGTTGTTTTTTTAATGTAATTTTTTTCATTACTATTTGCATATTTTATTCTCTGCTCGATATCATTTTCTACTTTGTTGATACATATTTCATAGAGTTCATTAGTACTCCAAATTAGTGCATATACAAATTTATTTTCCTTACCTTTGATGTGTCGTACCTCAAAATCAAACTCACTTAAAAAGGACAACCATCTTGCTTGCCTTGCATTGAGATCTCGTTGACTGAACAAATACTTTACACCACTATTGTCGGTTAGTAGAAGGAATTTTCTTCCCATTAAATAATTTTGCCACATTTTTAATGCATGAATTACGACCTCTAGTTCTAAATCACGAGTCACATAATTTCGTTCATGTTCTTTTAGTTTACGTGATTCATAACATATGACATGTCCATCTTGTGTTAGCACACCTCCTAATCCTTCTGTTACCACTCTCTAAACTTTGTTCGGCTGAGAAAATGAATGATAGAGGCAACCTACAAACTAAACTAGTCATTTGCACAGCGCGCCCTGTAGCTTGTGCGCAGGAAAATGCTATGAACGAAGTTGTCCTATGCATGGCAGAATCCTCTGTGTGAAAAAATTCTTTGCACAATGACATCCTCTACGCGACAACATCCTTTGTGCGACAATGTAATTTGTGCGACAACATTCTCTGTGCAAAAACATACTCTGCGTGAAAACATACTCCGCACAATAACGTCCTTTGCATGGAAACATTCTCTGTGTGATAGTGTCCTTTGTGTGACAACATTCTCTGCGTGAAAACATCCTTTGCATGATAACATTATTTGCACGACAACATTCTTTGTGCGATAACATCCCCTAGATGACAACATCCCGTGCATGACAACTTCCCCTACGCAACAACATCCTCTGCCCGACGACATCCTCTGCGTGACAAAATATTTTGCACGACGACATATTGTGTGTGACAACGTCGTCTGTGCGAAAAATTACCCTGCGCGACAACATCCTCTACGTGATAGCATCCTATGCACGAGGCACAACATTTTTTGCAGCGCGTAGTGAATTTTGCAGCGTGCAGTTGCAAATGGACATGGGAATAATAAATGATAAAGCTTCCATTTGAAATTGACCCTTGGAGATGTTAGATGATGCCAGGCATAAAAATAATATTGGTGTTAACAGGCATGACTTTGCAAACTTCTGACAAACCTCTAACCTTAGCTATGAAAATCATGGTGCTAACAACCAACTCTAATGGGGATGCTATCCTCCCTGTGAGGTAGCAAAGAAAAGTAGACCAGGTGCCTTATCCATTAGGTTGTTCCCAAACCATTGAAAACTCTTCTGTGACTTGTTACCTGTATCCGCTGAAAACCCAAAACTGTATATGCTCCAAACTGAAGTATGGAAACTGAGCTGAAAATGAAAACTGCAGATTGTTGAAAGAAATGCTTGTAGAACCAAGCTTATTCAAACTTCTACCTACACTAAGCTAATCTCTGAGCTATTTGATTAGGTGAAATAAAAAATCAAGTGTAACCATGCAAGTGTCTTTTCCATGGGTTGATTTCCTTGCATATATTTGATCAATATTGAAAGGGAAAACTCTCTCAATGGAAACTCATAGAATTCAATATTGACCAAATTTAAAAACTTACGTCCATTCATTGTTTCCAAACATGCTGTAAAAGGATCTTGAAAATAAAGAAATCTGATTTCAGGAGATTGCACAAGATTGTCATCATGTATCATCCCTCCAACTACATTTATGCTTCCATAAATCTCAAACTGATGGCTATCATGAAAGGGTTGAATATATGTATTAAAATGTTGCAATAAAATCCCTGATGGCAAGAAGGAGATGGTTGATTTTGGCAAAAAATCATCATCATCTACATTTTCAGATTCATCTTCGACCAATGGCTACAATTTTAAACTGATAAAACCTTCCATATAACAAGCAACATGGTCATTAAACACATGAGAAGATTGCTGCAATTTCTTGTCAATTTTTTCCCATGAATTATTGTGATTTTACATCAACACACATTCCTTTGCTTTAGTGATGATCTTTAAATTTTATTTCAACAATTTAAATGAAGAAAAACATAAATTTAAATAATTTCCTTCAGCTATTTCAGTACTTTCTTCATATTCTTCTTTGTAACTGTGATATGTAGGCTGATTTCTCTCATTACACCGTTGAAAAGAAAAATTTTCTGATAGAGAACATGCAACTGGCTGTTCTAGGAAGTCAACATCATAATAATCATCATGTTCATCATATATAGGTAAATCAAGAACATCTGCAATGTCATCTAACAATAAAAATCTTGGGACATCAACTTGCTCTTAAACAAGAAGATTTGCAAATTCATTTTCTTGACTCTCTACAAATGAATACATAAAACAATCAGCCCCGTGATTATCATGAGATGGATCATAAGCTAAATTAGCACCTTCTTTTTCAATAAGTGGAAAACAATCCTTTGCAAAATCATCAACATTTAAATCTTCAAGAGGACATATGATATTATTAACCCTCTGCTCAAGATTCAAATCAATTGTTTTTTGTTCATATTCACTGTCATGTTCTTTAGCATCCAAATCCTCATTTTGAATCTGTTTACATGGTTGAATATTGTGTTGAATCTCCTGGGAATAATCAAACATTTGTTGTAAGGACTTATATCTTCTTTCCATAAGAAGGAAAGACAAACCTGGATGAAAGGTTGTTTCATAATGGAGCATGGTAGTAGCTTCAGTAGGTTGAATTTCGTTAGGCAGTTTATAATAAAGACTAGCAAATGTCCTGCTAAAATTTGAGATGGTTTCATCTTCTATTCTTCTCATGGAATAGAACTCTAAAAGGAGTATATCCCATGACTTTCTCTCACCCCAAAATCTACAGAAAGCTTCCCTGAATTCATCCCATGAGCTAATCGACAAAGGATGCAAATGTATGAACCATGCTTTGGCATATCCTTCTAAGGAATGAGAAAATTCCCTCGTAGACACATCATCATGTTCAATATCAAAAAGGTCTATAAAATGATCAAAGACCTTAATATGTTTTTCAGCTGAATCTCCATCGAACCTAGACAGGTACTTATAATGTTTCAGTAGAAAGTCGTGAAGGATGGAAGGCAATTTAAGAGGACTGTATCTTTCTTGAATCTTGGAGGGTGCGAGATTAAGAACAGAAGGTACAAGCTCATCTTTGGTTTCATTAAGCTCATAAGAATGATCATGAACATCATATGTCTTAGATGAAGGAGCTTGGTGAATATCGGTTATACAAGAAGGAGGTATACCTATAGTTTTCCATGGAGGATATACAAGGGTAGATCTCTGGGATTCATTTGAATGCAATAAGTGAAGAAATATTCTTTTGAAAAAATCGACAAAATACAAGAAGATATTGATAAAATAGAAAACTACTTCTTAGACTAAACTTAAGCTCGAGTAACTAATTTTTCCATACTGCTCTTCCATATCTCTGTCAACAGGTCTCATTATCCAATGGAGTCTTTGAATCACATTTGAATTTTGATTGGAATTTCTAGATGAATGGTACAACCACCTTGTGTTTGACCTCTGTTCACCAACATAAGTCAAATATGATCTTTGTCGTTTTGTCCCAGGGAAAATTTCACCTTCATTCCCCAACAACGATGCCAAAATGTTAGCACTCTGTAAACTTGGTTCAACTAAGAAAACAGATGAGAGAGGTAACCTACAAACCAAATTTGAGGTTGGAAACTAGCCTTTCCGACCTGGAGAGGGCTCTCTCTGAGACTTTGTCTCTGTACAGGTTATGGCTTTAAATTGTCGGCTAGATTTAACAGTTTCATGCAAGATTTTCTAGTTCTATTGGTGAAAGAAAAGGAAGACCTTGGGCTATGGAGTCAATTTAAGAAAATGATAGAAAAAATGACTTAGTGAATGAATCTGAGAGGATAAAGGATAAATAAGAAACACTCTTTGAGTTAAAAATCGTTGTGTGTGGCGAGGGAGAAAAACACATGAAGAAACTTGAAGCACTATTGGGGATGAATTCAGAGTTCACTTAGAAGAAACACAATCGTCTAAATAGCGCAAATCTAGAGCACCGCACGATGAATTCTATATTCGAATCACATTCCTATTTAGACAATAATATAGATATGAGTATAAAGAACACAGGAAAGAACGTACGCAAAGAGAGAGTACAATACATCAAACTTCCATTGTTAGAATATTTTCGTCAAAGCTTCAGGACCTTTGCATTAAGTTTCAATCGAATTTGAAAGCTACATTCAATAGTCACTGTCTACACTGTTTTTTACAATCAACCAATTTTACATGGAAATGATCCTGATATATAGAAAAATAATTTGACCCTTGGCTTCTAGGGTAAAACTACTCTCTCCTAGAATCATGGATCCTATTTATTTGAAAGAGAGGAATAACTTCAACGAATTTACTAAAAATAGAAAACCTGACTTTTCCAAATCATAACCGTAACTGAAATATTCTTTACAATAATTGATCATGATCACAATATACTATATGGTTGTGATAAGTCATCATGTGCATTTATGTACACTCTTTCACCCCTGCACAACAAGTCTTCTATGCAACAATAACTTACAACAAAAGCGCAGCAGATTGCGTAGCAAACTCGAAAAATAGGTGTTACATATGACATCATATCTCACGAACAAAACACTATTTTTCAAAACTGAGAGCATTTTTTGTAGGTAAGATTGTTATAAAGAAAAACCTCTCTTGGTTTCTTGAAATTTGTCTCCATATGTCCAGAATACATGTCGCAAAAACATGTCTCAGATAGGAAATCATGAAAACTGAAAAATAGGGCTCACATATTCCTTTGAATATCCCAAAATATGAAATGTTTTTCAAATATGAGAGAGTTTTTTATTATTTGTCTTGTCCTCGACAAAACCCTCTTGGGGATTTTCAAAATTCCTCTCGAGTTGGTCAGAAATTGATCTTTAAGTTGACCACTAAACCAATCATTTGCACAGCGCGCCATCTAGCATGTCCGCAGGATAATCCTATGCATGACACTGTCCTCTGCATGATAGAATCCTATACATGACAACATCCTTTGCACAATGACAACCTCTGCATGAAAACAACCTTTGTGCAACAACGTCCTTTGCACAAGAACATTCTCCGTGTGACAACATCCTCTGTGCGACAATGTCCTTTCCATGACAACATTCTCTGAGCAACAATGTCCTTTGCGCGACAACATTCTCTGCACAACAACATCCTTTGCGTGAATTTTTTTTTTGTGTGACAACATTCTCTGTGCGACAACATCCCCTGTGTGACAACATCCCCTGCACGACAACATCTTTTGCACGAAAACATCCTCTGCACGACGACATCTTCTACGCGAAGACATCTTCTATGCGACAACATCCTCTTGGCGACAATATCCCCTGCACGACAACATCCCCTATGCAACAACATCCTCTACGTGAAAACATCCTCTGTGCGATGTGCAACAAATTTTGCAGCATGCAGTTGCAAATGGACATGGGAATAATAAATGATAAAGCTTCCTTTTGAAACCGACCCTTGGAGATGTTAGATGATGCTAGGCATAAAAACAATATTTGTGTTAACATACATGACTTTGCAAACTACTGAAAAACCTCTAACCTTAGCTATGAAAATCATGGTGCTAACACCTTCCTTGCTTTCATCCACACAAACTGTAAAATCCTTATCGAGATCTACTACCTTTAGGATAGGTATTGTAGTTAATAGTCTTTTTAGTTTATCAAAGTTGTCCTAAAACTTTTGCAACCAAGTAAATTTTTTTCCCTTTTTCTGTAGTGATGTAATCAAATATGCGATCTTGGAAAATCCTTCGATGAATTTGCAGTAATAACCGATAATTCTTATACATGATATTATGTTTTCTACATCCTTAGGGATAGGACATTCCATAATGGCTTTTATATTTTCTGGGTCAACTGCAATACCATCTTCAGATATTACATTTCCTAGATATTATATCTTTCTTTGGTAGAAGTCACATTGATCAAAATTAACATAAAATTTATGTTCTCTTAAGGTCTGCAATACTATTTTCAGATGTTCTTCATGTTCTTTTTCTTTTTTTGAGTAAACTAGAATATCATCGATAAAAACCAACAAAAATTTATCCAGATATTGGATGAATTTACTATTCATCAAGCACATAAAGGTTCCTGGTGCATTAGTAAGCCCAAACTGAATTACGACAAACTCATAGTGTCCATAACGTGTTCTAAATATTGATTTTTGTATACCTTCATCCTTTATCCTGACTTGGTGATAAACAGACCTTAAATCTATCTTAGAGAAGATATTTACTCCTCCAACTTGGTCAAAGAGATCGTTAATTCTAGGTAAGGGATACTTATTCTTGATCGTCATTTTATTCAATTGTCAATAGTCAATACACAGTCTCAAAGTCCCATCTTTCTTTTTAACGAATAAAACTGGTGCTCCCCAAGGTGAAACACTTGGTTTGATATATTCCTTATCTAGCAGTTCTTGAAACTAAATTTTCAGTTATTTTAATTAGGGTAGGCTCATTCTATAAGGTGCTTTGGATATTGGGGCAGATCCAGGTAGTAGGTCGATAGAGAAATCTAGCTCTCTCCTTGGAGGTAGTTCTGGTATTTCATCTACAAATACATATTTGAACCCACGTAGGACTGTAAAGTATTCTAAACTCGGTTTTCTTTCGTCCCTTAGGAGGTTATTTACTTGTACAACATAAATTTGGAAACCTTTGTTCATACATTTCTTAAATTGCATCATTGATATTTTCCTAATAGAAACTAGTTTTATGATTCCTTGTACCGTTCTAACTATGTTATCTTCATCTCTGTACACAAACAAATTTTCTTAAAAGTTTAATATTACTTTATGCTTCTCTAACTAGTGCATTCCAATGATTATATAGTAAGGCCCCAAAGGTAATATGTTCATATTTAACTTTGTACTTTGACCATATATGCTTGGTTCACAATCATAAATAAAATATGTTACCTTTCTTTTGGAACCTATTGCTAATTGT
Organism: Picea mariana; assembly: GCA_032191745.1. NCBI lineage: Eukaryota > Viridiplantae > Streptophyta > Pinopsida > Pinales > Pinaceae > Picea > Picea mariana. The sequence continues at coordinate 10,561 of JASDQU010819534.1, read as the reverse complement.
ACTAACCAGGACTTAGCATGCTTTACCTTCTTTGAATTGTTCAATTCAACTAAAGATGGAGTAATATAACTCAAACTAGTTCTTGGGTCAATTAGTATAGAGACAAAGTGGTTGTGAATTTTACCTTCAACTTCCACAATAGTGGATTGATGATCTGTTTGTCTTCCATCTAGAGATGCATTGATTTTATGCATGCTTCTACCAATATCTCCAATCGTTGAAGCCTCTTGAAGGTTATGGACTAAAATTCTTGTTGTGGGATTTAAGCATGGACAATTTTTCCTTAATTCAGGTTCTCCACACTCCCAACACTTCAATGGTTCTCTGGGACTGTCCCCAACCTTCTTGACTCCCAGGTTAACTAGTATATTCCCCCCTTTGGAATTCTGTGTATTGGAATGATAATCCTTCTTTTGGAAACCTTTCGTCATATTACGAAAATGGGTTTGTTCAAAGCCTTTCTTATGTTGATTCATTCTGTCCTGTTTCTTGTCTTTCCATGCCTTGGGAATTTCAAATCTCTATTTGTATTGATCATAGCACATTTGATCCTTTCTGAACACTTCATTTAAATATTTAGGATTGTCAAATTCAATTTTTTCCTTGTATGACTGTGGTAGACATCTCAATAACCTTTGTATATTTACTTTTTCCTCTTTGATGTACGGTACAAACCTCAATAGATCTAGAAATTTATTTTTTATATCGTCCATGGCCATTTGTCCTAGTCACAGTTCGTAAAATTCCTTAGTTTTTCTTTCGTAATAACTTTCTGATAAGTACTACTTCTTGAAATACTTTTTAAATTTTGACCATTCCATTCATTTTTCTTTCAATCCCTTGGCTAATTTTAGGTCTTTCCACTAGATACTAGCTTTTCCTTTTGAGTTGTAAATGGCCATTCCGACTTTCATATTACCAGAGTAGTTATAAATATGGAAGTATTTCTTTATATCTGGTAACCATGCTTCATCCCCCTCATCCGTATTTGATTCTCCTTCAAATGTGAAAGGTTTTATTTTCTTGAATTCACCTTCCAGGTGGTCCACTTGTTTTCTTTTTCTTCTTGTAGATCCTTTGTTTTTTGTCATGTGTGTGTCTTCGAAAGAACTATCCTCTTTTTTTGTTTCATGACCAAAGTTCTTAGAGGGATTTTTGCTGGACTCTTCCTCTTTTTCATTGTCTTTTGGACTTTTTTTTTTACCTTATAAACCTGTCGCTATAGTAAACTTCCCACAGTGGGCTTGACACTTCGGATGATACACATGGCCAGGAGTAGGGTAGTGCACCCAAGTCTCCTTTCCACCCTCTAGGGATTTGATATGCCATTACTCCCTTCATAACACTTCTCATGAGCCTATTCCACTTAGTATTTTCCTATTTACGCTTTGCAACTCGTGTTATCGTTTGGCCCTGTGAAGGTATTCCACCCTGGAGATAGTATTCGGATATGTGAAGTACTCATCCTTGGAGATAGTGTTCGACTCTACACAGTAAGTACCCTACTATCCTGTTATGATAGTTTTAGAAGTAATCTTCTATGGTGAAGTTTTTTTCTCATGCGTTTATGCTCAGGCGAATCCCTCCTTACGGAAACTAGACTCCTGTATAAAACTCTTTGAAAAGACTTTTGTTGTCTCGTGTAAATATATACTCTGTGTGGAAAGAAACCCTGTGTATTTTAAATACATTGTACTCTTTGTGTGTGATATCCTCCATTTATATAATGAATATTATTTAAGATTAGTTTTCGTTTTGCATATGTAAATATGGTAAACCTTTTGTGGGTACTGTCCTCTCTCTATGCATCATGCTGTCTATGGTAAGAGTAGTATCTGAGTATAAGTACTCTTTGTGGTTTTATCCTCCGTCTGAGTATCATGTACTCCTCTATGGAAATAATCTTTGTGTATTCATTTCTTTGTGGTTTTTTCCTTCAACTAAGAGTCGTGTGATTCTCTATGGAAATAATCTCTATGTATTATTTCTTTGTGGGTTTTACCCTTCGTCTACTGCAATCGTGTAAATATTTGTGGAAATGATCTCTGTGGGTCATTTATTTTTGCGTTTTACCCTCTGTCTATTGCATCGCGTAAATATCTTTCCAAAATTAGTCTTTGTGTATATTTCTTTTATAATACCACTTCTCTCTGATATTTTTATGAAATATTTAGTCTAACGGGTGTTTCGATTACACCGAGTAAAAGACTCGTGACTCTTGTCTGAGGTTACTGTGTAAAGGGGGAACTGAAAACCTTGAGACCTAGGTGCAGGACAATGTTGATAGTAGTTAATCCATTGCAGACTTGATCATTTACAATTTTCAACTCTTAGTGAATATGTATCAAACTTCGTTACTTTTACTGTATATAAAATTTGTGCTTTCACTTTATAAATTCAAATGGAAAGGTGAAAGATCCTTATTCATTGAAACAACGTTTATTGCATGGAAATCATGGTTAAGTAAAGTCTTTATCGTGAAGGAAACTTAGTCTTTGTGGGTACCTATGTCTATTTCCATATCACCCCTTTCAATATTGGTTCGACTGTAATAATTTAACTCGTTTACAATTCTGAGACAATTTTGCATGTGATAACCCTGTTTGGAACCTACATGATTTTCTTGTGTATTTAAATCAATACTTAGATTTTCATTTTCTTTTTAATAGAGACTTGGCCCTTACAGAATTCTTCACATACCTAGATCACCTCCCAAGCATCGTTGTGGTAGTTTTCGATTCAAGGTTCGTTAATTATATAATTTGTATGACTGCCCAATTTGACAATAGTAGTTATCTTTCTATATTTTGTACTTACTATTTCGTTTTTTGTGCGTATTACTCATGTTTATGCATAAGGTAGCTCTGTTTAAATATTACCCTTGTTTATGCATAAGCTGGCTCTATTTAAAATATTTTTTTCCACAACAGCCTCAACCCTCTATAAAGAGTTTAATTACTCTTCGCCAAAGTAATATTGGTTGGTTATTATAACTCTATTCTTGTTTACTATGGTATCCTTTTTATGTTTTCAATATTGTAACCTACAAGGTATAAATATTTATGTACCGAACTAAAGGATTTGCTTATGTTTCATTGTTTGCGTGGTTAATAATAATTTCACAAGTATATAAACTGATGATGGGTCCCTTTTTGTCTTGCGAGGTAATCCATCAGGTGAATATCACACCCAATCCCCTTCTCAGTCTTGTATTGATGGCTTCAGAAGTCAACGAGGATGCTCCATATCAGCAACAAAACCCAAGTTAAGTAAATTTTATCCTTTATTGATGCATACTTAATAATTTCGTACATTATTAAGTTACTAAATCATTTATATGTTTTTTACATGTTTGGGAGGACACCCAATGCACTTGGAAAAGTGTGCGACCTCTCCACTAAAGGTATTTGGGTTCCATATTCATCCACCATTCCTTGCGAGTATTTGTGGACAAACTTATGTAATTGTTTAAGTTTCTGTTTTGACTAGATAGGGATTCCTGGTATTCAAGGAACTCAAAACTATAACATTTTGATCCTTGATCTATTGATGGTAATAAAGATGCATATCAAATTTTGTTGCAAGGCCTATACTCTGTTGTATCAAATGTCTTCCTTTTATATTTGACAAAAGATGTATTAGGAATGTTATTCTTTTATTCAACATAACAATAGAAATGATAAAGTAGTTGTGTTTACACACACACACACACACACACACACCACTATTAATAACATACTACTACAACTATTTTACACAGTGGTAACCCATATCAACTAATATGAATATAAAGTTCTTTCAAACCGATTTTGTTTATAAATTCAATAAAATAAGATATGGAAACAACTGTATAAATACTAAAACATCATTAGCATAGAATCAAATTTAAATACATATATGAAATACATATCTGAAAAAAATTGATGTTGGGAAACAAATGGAACACCCACGTTCCATCCAACCATAGAAACCATAATCACTTGTCCTAGTCACCCCCTAGCCTGACCATGAGTCCATAACGACTAACCAAATTATCCTCCTCAGCTATAATCACCATAAATATATCAGAATATCCTTTACCTCACACTACAAGTGCTCAAAACAACAAACAATTCTCAATTCCTCAACATACTAAGCAACATCTTGCCTCCCACATATGTTGTATATATTATTGTGCCTAGGTATTTCCATTCCTTTCTCTTCTTGTGGAAATTCACTGCTTTACAAATCCATGATTTTAGGGGCTACTAGTGGTCAAATTCAACTTCTGCCACTTGTAACAATCCACCTTGAGGTAACTCAAACATGTTCCCCACTCATGGAGTCACATTCAACTATTTTTAACCTGCATGTTTCATTTGTCTTCCAACATTAAATTTATTAAAATTTTGTCTCATACATGTGTCAAATAAAAGAGGATAGTGTGGAAAGTCAAATATTTTCCCAACAATCATCAAATAATTAATTACATAATTAAAACTTCCAAATTCGTATTTTCCATAAATGGAAATTAATTTCCAAATCCAAATTTTCCAAAACGAAAATTTATTTCAAAATTCAACTTAGAATTTAATTTTCGAAAATTTGAGGATATTATAGTCCTTATCAGAGGGTAACTACATAGACCGTAATTTTACTTCATATTGATAGGAACATAAACAACACTGGTCACATTCTATTACAATAGAAATAGTAAGAGAACTTAGTTAATGATTTTGACGGGCAACTTGGGAGATTCGCTATCAAAGAAACTGGTGATCACTTTTAAGACGAGAGAGGTAAAAACTCAAAACACATAGTGATGTGAAAATGAGTTACACACAATGATATTTATCTCCATGGGTTTTTCTTCAAACTTTTAAATAACTCAGAAACAAGGGACATACCGCCTAATTCCTAACAAAGAAAAAAAACATAGTACCAGAAACTCTTTCGGAAAACAAGGTGTCAATGCTCAATGGTTTACCTGTATAAATCAAAGAATGCCAAAGCATGTAACCACCATATCTCGTGGTTTCCTTCTGGGGTTCTACATAGTAAAATTAGTTACAAGAATAATGTTTGAGAAATAAAGTTCATGGGAGGAGAGTAATGGAGAAAAACCCTTTGAGCGATTATGCACCTCTAGCCCATCCCTCGTAGTGGGAGGAATGATCGAGTATTTTTTCCAGACTCCATGTGAATTCAATGAAGTGGATATCCCACATTGGATAGGTTTTTGCAGTGTCAGAACCAAAGTACAAGGTAGGTAATTTGTTTTTATTGAGAGCTTGTGATCCCTTTAATGTGTTTTAAGAGAAGTGTATTTTCATAGACCCCGACTTATAGGTTTTATTTTTCATCCTTTAATTCATAAAGATCCACCGTAGCCTTTCATTGTTGGGTAGTGTATGTAGGGATTTTAAGACCTGGTAACACATTTCTCAGAGTAAGCTTAATACCCAGCACAATTACCTTTAACGTGAGGTTCCATGATCGTGACCTGGAGAGAGGAATCGTATATTCTCTTTGCCTATAACAAATATTGGTTAAGTGTATGTTTAAAGAAATATGGGTAGAATGTGTATGTATATATATAATAAAATTAGTACAATCCATCGTGATGGATCATGTTGAACTCTCCTAGCTTAGAAACCAAATTTCAATGTGGATCAAACTTTATGAACTACATAATAACATAAAATGATATGGGTTATGCACTATAGAATATGATAACATGATAGGGGTTATTGTTAGGGCTTTCCTTATAGTTTAGGAATAAAATATTAAGGGAAAATATTGAGTGTACTATAAGAATAAGGTAATAATGATATGAAAGAGTGTCATTATAGTGAGAGTATTATTTTTCCCTCTTATGGTTAATGGTACACATACATTTTTAAGTTGAAAAACAAAGAGTTGAGTTGAGTAATGAATGGTTGAAAACATTGGTCAGACTTATAATGTAATTGACAACAAGACTCATAGTCACTCCCCCTCTATAAAAAAAATATTGTAGATAATTTTGGGGTACACCACATATGGTATCAAAGTTTTTGGTTACAAAACTTAGGCCTAAGGGAAACACAAGAGAGTTTTTGTTTTTGTTGAAGGAAAAATCTAAAAAATAAAATTTATTGTTACAAACAATTTTTTTTTTTTTGTCTTTTGTAAAAATGTCATCACATAATGGAGAAGGAGATAGAACTAAGAGAAACCACAATCAAGAGGTCCCTAGAAATCTAGAACATCACAGTGAGGGAAGTTCAGCCAACCAAGTATTGGAAACGATGAGAAATCTTATTGTGAAATTGCAGGTGTTTAAAGATGATAATGAAAAGTTAAAGAAATTTCAAGAAGATAAGTTGAAAATAAATGGAATTTTGTTACGCAGTATAACAACAAAGAAGAGTCCAATATATAATGATATGAAAGAGGAGGTTATTAAAACGTCCTCAAAGAATTCTAGTCATAAAAAAGAAAGAGAAGACAACTCTTCTAAGGACACACACATGATAGAAAACACGACGCCTACATGAAAGAAGAGAAAACAATTGGATCACTTGGAAGGTGAATTCAAAAAGATAAAGCCCCCCACCTTTGATGGGTAATAAAAGATTGGCGAGGAAGCTGAAGCCTGGCTGATAGACATAAATAAATACTTTCATATTTATAATTACTCTAGTAATATGAAGGTTAGAATGGCCATTTATAACTTAAAAGGAAAATCTAGTATCTGGTGGAAAGACCTGAAGCTAGTGAAAAACATATGGAATGGTCAGAATTCAAAAATCATTTCAAGAATCAATACCTATAATAAATTTATTACGAAAGAAATACTAAAGAATTTTACGAATTGCGACTAGGACAAATGACTATGGATGATTTGGTTAATAAATTTCTAGATCTGTTGAGGTTTGTGCCTTATATAAAAGAAGATAAGGTAAAAATTCAAAGTTTATTGGGTTGTCTACCACAATATTATAAAGAAATAATTGAATCTGATAATCCTAAGTATTTAAATGAGGTATTTAGGAAGGCCTGAATGTGTTATGAACAATATAATCAGAGATCTGAAACTTACAAGGCATGGAAATATAAGAAGTAGGATAAATTGAATCAATGGAAGAAAGGTTTCCAGCCGCCCCCTTTTCATAACATTATTAAATGATTCCAAATAAAGGAATATCCCTCTAACACACAACATACTCAAGGGGGAAATAAACCAATTAATTTGGGATTGAAGAAGAGAGGGGGCATTCTGAAAGAACCAATGAAATGTTGGGACTGTGGAGAACCCCACCTATAGAGAAATTGTCCATGCTTAAACATATCAATAAGAACTTAAGTCCACAATATTCAAGATGATTCAACAGTTGGAGATATTGGCATAAGCATGCATAAGATCAATGCAGCTTTGGATGGTAGGAAAGCAGATAATCAATCCACTATTGTGGAAATTGAAGGTAAAATTCATAACAAAAATGTCTCTATACTAATTGACCCAGGAGATATTCTAATCTATATTCATTAGTAGAATATAACAAGTTAAAGAAGGTAAAACATGCTAAATCTTGGTTAGTACAGCTAGCAACATGGACAAAAAGAAAGGTAAAAAAAATGTTTTTGATTGTGAACTAAGTATAACTGGTCAGAATACAAATTTAAATTTGAACGTGTTACCTTTACGTTCGTATGACATAATTATTAGAATGAACTGGTTAGAAAGGAATAAAGTAATTAGAAAACCAGTTTCTGTTAGACAAATATCATCAATGCAATTCAGGAAATGTATTAATAAGGGTTGAAAAGTATATTCTATCCAAGTAACTAATCTTTTGGAAAAAGAAAACAAACCAAGTTTGGAAGACTTTGTAGTCCTTCAGGGGTTTAAAGATGTATTTGTAGAAGATATATTAGAACTACCTCCAAGGAGAGAAATATATTTCTCTATCGATATAGTACCTACATACACCCCGGTAGTAAAGGAACATTATATAATGAGTGTTCCTGAATTAACAGAAATGAAAATTCAGTTACAATAATGGTTAGATAAAGAATACAACAGAACAAGTGTTTCACCTTGGGGAGCACAAGTTTTTTTTGTTAAAAAGAAAGATGGAACACTAAGATTATGTATTGATTATCATTAGATGAATAAAATGATGATTAAAAATAAATACCCTTTACCTAGAATCAACGATCTCTTTGACAAGGTTGGAGGAGAAAAAATAGTCTCTAAGCTAGACTTGAGATCTGGTTATCAACAAGTAAGGATAAAGGATGAATATGTAAATAAAAAAACATTCAGAACATGTTATGGACATTATGAATTTGTAGTGACTCCGTTTGGACTTACTAATGCACCAACAACTTTTATGTTCTTGATGAATAGTATATTCAACCAGTATTTGGATAAGCTTGTGTTGATGTTTATCGATGATATACTAATCTATTCAAAAAATGAAGAAGAACATGAACAACATTTGAAAATAGTATTGCAAATTCTAAGAGAACATAATTTGTATGCTAAGTTTGATAAATGCAATTTATACCAAAATAAAATACAATATTTATGGCATGTAATATCGGAAGACAACATTGTAGTAGAAATTGAAAAGATTAGAGCCATTATGGAATGGCCTATTACTAAATATGTAGAAGACTTGTTGCCATTCATGGGGATTACCGGCTATTACTGGAGGGTTATTGAACGATTTTCCAAAATCGCCTATCCGATTATATCACTCTTGAGAAAGGGAATAAAATTTAATTGGTCTAAAAATTGCCAAGACAATTTTGATAAACTAAAAGGATTGTTAACTACAACGCCAATCCTTAATGTGGTTGACCCAGATAAAGACTTTATAGTTTTCATGGATGTAAGTAAAGAAGTATTAGGAGGAGTGCTAACATAGGATGGACACATCATTTGTTATGAATCATGAAAATTAAAGGAACATGAACAAAAGTACATAACTCACGATCTAGAGTTAGAAACTGTAATTCATGCATTAAAAATGTGGCGACATTATTTAATGGGAAGAAAAGTTCTATTACTAACGGATAACATTGGTGTAAAACACTTGTTTAGTCAAAAATACCTCAATGCAAGATGGGTGAGATGGATTTCCTTTTTAAGTCAGTTCGATTTTGAAGTACGACACATCAAGGGAAAAGAAAATAAAGTTGTAGATGCAATAATTCAAAGGACTAGTGAGCTATATGAAGTAATTATCAACAAATTTGAAAATGATATTGAGGGTAGAATTAAATCTGCAAGCAGAAAGGATAAAAAATACATCAAAACAACATAATGATGACAAATAAATGAACTCTACTGAATTGAAGATGCTAATTCCTAAAGAGCTACATAAAAAGCCATATTCTAGTCATCCAGGATACCAGAAAATGAGAACATCCTTAAGAATTTTTTTTTATTGGAATAACATGGAAATAATTGTCTAAATGTTTAGATTGTCAACAGGTAAAGCCTGAGCATCAACATATGACAGGCATGTTGCAACCTCTTCCTATACTTGAATGGAAGTGGGAAATTATCTTAATTGTAACATCCCGCTTTGGCGCACTGAGAAAACTTATTCTTTGAGGACACTTGCTCGCAAGTGATCTGGACTTTTATGATAAGAAAACATTTATAATTGATTATGATGTGATATGATAGATGACATGATGTTTTACTTCTTTGACATGGACATGTGCTATTGACTCGGTTTTACTAAGTGTGCAGGGTTTTTGACCTTCAGGATGTAGAGGCATCAACGGGACCCCTTGGACTCTGGATCGAGTCCGAGAGTGTGCTTTTGGGGTTGATTGTTTACTGTGATTTTAGTACATTTGATTTGATGATATGATGTGGACATGTTCTGACACGATTTTTGATGATGCAGGCTGACGATAACTTGCCGACCAGACTCACATATGGAGTAAAGGGGCCACACACGNTTTCCAGAGAGGTTGAGGGAGAGGTGTGGACAACAACCCTGCCACAGCCTACTAGCACTCCCGCTGTGGCTTGAACTGTAGGTTAATGATTACCTAGTTCAAGAGGATCCACGATGCCGTGAGGGCAAACTGTGATAGTCGCTCACGATGACTCTAAGGGGCGCACAATAAGGTGGGGGCCTTATTCCTTAGAAACCCTTAGTCTCCCACAACTTCACCTGGCGGAGTGTTGACTCCAGGGGTTATTGATGTCTACCAATCAGTCAAGAGGTGAGTGGCACCCTTGGAGCACGTGGTGCATCCTGAAGGGCACGTCGTGCAAAAGAAGCACAAGAGGCGAGTGGCACCCTTGGGGCACGTGGTGCATCCTGAAGGGCACATCGCGCAAAAGAAACAAACGAGGCAAGTGGAACCCTTGGAGCACATTGTGCGTCCTGAAGGGCACGTCGCGTTGATATTGATGAAGGAACAAACCTAGATGGCCCTAAGACTTTTAACACATTAAGAAATTCTTAAAACAACTTCCCTAAATAATTGTTGCCCAGTTCAGAATCTAAGTCCTAAGTCTAAAACTTTTCTAGGGTAAAATTTTGTTTAACCTTAAGAAAAAGACCCT
>JASDQU010819532.1:21587-35368 GCA_032191745.1 Picea mariana | reverse complement strand
TTATTTGTTGTCCAATAAACAGTAGTTCGACTTCTGGTCCTTCTATGTCTCTCTGTCCTTATGTTTCTGTGATGTTCACATTCCTAGGATCATCATCTTCATTAGCATTGATATTGTAACATCCTTGCAATCTCTAAATATTTGTAGTCCATTCATCCTCTTCTTTCTCCAGAGGGAGGTCATGTGCCTCCTCAAATACTTTCTATCTCACAACTTATAAGGCTTGATCTACTGTAGGGTACTGACTTTCAAATAAAAATTCAGCTACAAAATTCTAAGTCATACCTTGCCAATCTGCAGTAGTGAGGCACAGTTCTTCTTATAGATACCAATTGATAGGTGTTGTATCCAAAGTGTTAATGAATTTATGCACCCACTTCTCTTGAGAAATTCTTCTCCATGCCTCCTTACAACTTTGCACATGGTCCTTTGGACAACTTTGACCTGTGTATCTAACCTCACACCCTTCTACTTGATCTGAGAATCGCACTGTCATCAAAGTATGAAATTGCACGCAGTCCATGATGTTCTTCTTATGTGTTGCCCACCATCTCGCTGGAATTTCTTTTAAAGTTTCATCCAGTGCCAACATTTGTTGTTGTATTGGTACAATTTCTTCAAATTTTGATAAGAATGTTTCTAAATGATTTAAACCGTCAAATGTGGGTAGATTTCTTACTTATGTTCCAATCCAGCGAACTTCCTTGGTCAATATATCACATCTCTGCACAGACACTTCATACATTTTTTTCTGCCAATTCTCTAGTGCTTCTTCTGAATCTGATGAACATGCGTTGTCACTTCACCAACTTAAATCCCCATCTGTTGTAGGATTAATGTAATCATGTTGTTTTGCTGTCAATTTGTAAATATTTTCTAGCTCATATGTGTGGTCTTCTTCTCTGATAGTTTCTGTGTATCTACGAACTTCATCAGAATCCAGAGGTGAAATGACCCTAAGGCCATCACCTTCAAATGTAATTCTTCTTTTCTTTAAGTCAACCATGGTAGAATTATTGAAATCCCAATCAATTCCTAACAGTGCAGGATAAGGACAGATATCCTCAACTATCTCAATCACCTCGACATCCACAAATGTCCTTACCCCGTTGATGTCCACAGGGACATGCTCCAATCTCCCAAAGGGGCTTACTACCTACTGATTATCCATCCTAAGCCTTATATGGGAGTAAATCAACTTAGGTTTTACCATCAGTGCCCAGGTTTGCTTTGTCATAACATTGATTTCTGACCCTAAGTTGAGGACCACATAATATATATCATAATATCCAATTTGAGCATTAAGGTGCAGTTCCTTATTTGTCCTTATCTTTTTGGATACTTGATGTACTGCTTTATTTAGTAAGGGATCTACCTTCCCTAGCTCATATTGTCTGATCAAATTTTGTAGCTCTTGTACAACTCTTTCATCCTTTATCAAATTAATGCAAGTGCATAAGAATTCCATAAGTTTGCTTACCTCTTTTCCTTCTCGCGGTGATGCAGATTGATCGAATGCCAGTGGCATCCCACATTCTCTCACTTTTGGTGTTTCCTTTGAAGAAGAAGCTTGATCTCCTCTAAATTCTCTTCTTTCTTCTTCAAATGTTTGTTTCTCTTTTCTTGGATCAAAATCTTGTGTCTTCTCTGTAGCTCTTCTGACCCTTGATTCTTTTGTAGTCTTCCTTGGGGTCACTCTATCTTTGCCTGTAGCAGCGCCTCCCCTAGTGATAACAACGAATCTAGGATCCACTTCGTGAGGTTCTACTGAGATTAGTTGTACTTGTTGGTTTCCTCCTCATCTCTCCTGAAGTTTGGCTAATAGAGCAAGACAATATTTTATGACATGTTCAAATGAGTTGCAGTAACTACAAGTGGTACAAGGGTTCTGACAGTCCCTTGCCAAATGTCATGTCCATGCGCAGTTATAACAAATGATATGAACTCGACCTCAACCCATGCCTCCACCTCGTCCTCTTCCTATGAATCCACTGCGAGGGTTGAATTTTCCTCTTCCTGGAGAGTTAAACTACGTAGCAGTTCCTTCCTACTATACTTTGCCTTGTATTCTATATGTGTCTCTTGATCTTTCATGTAGGAGATCATAAGCCCTACAATCCTTCTCATCGTGCCCCACAAATTTACAGAATGTGGAGTGGAGGTTTGTTGGTGCATGAACATATTTTTTCATGTAATAGCATTCACCAGGGTGATGCCTATTTCTACATACCTCACACCAAGGTAGAGTAACCTGCTTCAAAGGGCTCAGAGCTCCAGAGGCCAAGTACTCATGAAATAGGGAACAATTCTCCTTATCATGGCCTTCTGATTTGCATTTGATACACTAGATATCGTCTCTTTTATCTTTTCCTTCATCTTTCTTCATATCTTCGACCTGTAGAGATAAGCTAGTTAGCTGACTCAAAATTTGACTCATACCTGAGCTGGATTCTCCCATAGGGGTTGATTCTAGTTTCATGGCTATCTCAAGTGCCTTAACCTACGAAGAAACCTTATGTTGCATTAGAGGAACTCTAATGTGTGGTAATAGGGCAGCAATGAACCATTCCTTGTTCTTCTCATCTGGAATATAAAAAATTAATTGACCTATCAAGGTCTTAAACCTGTTATCAAACTCCCAAACAGGTTCAGCTACTTTCTTCTTTATTTCTTTCAGTTTTGTAATGCACTACAACTTCGACTTGGGTTTCTTGAATTCTATGCTCAACGTATTCTTGATCTCATTCGGTGGTTTAGGCTGTGCAACTCCAGTAACAAACTTCATGTACTAGCTCAGTGCATGGTCTCTCAAGGTAGTACTAAACTGATCTCTCTTAACTACTTCGTCACTGACATTATTAATACTCCACACAACTTCACATAAAAACCCATGCTGATTAGGATCTTCATATCCATCTCCTCTAAAGATAGGTAGCCTCATTTCATCTTCCATAGATCTTCCTAGGTTTCCTAACTGAGTATGTATTGAACTTCTTGTAACACTGCTCTGAGTTCTCTGGTAACTCAGACTACTCGGGCTACTTAACGCTGCTAAAACAATCGGAGGATTAATAGTACTTACTTCAATAGTCAACACAGTCCCTGAAGTTATTGATTTTTCCTAGCGAATTTCTTCAGTCTTCTCTTCCTCTTCCCTAATGGACTATAAATGCTCTTTGTTTGTTAGATCTACCTATTCTCCACTGTAGAATCCTTCGTCTCTGTAATTCTTCTTAAACAAGTTCGCAAGAGGAACTTCTTTGAACGCTCTCCCACTGTGTGTGTGTCCAACCTCTGTGTCGTTGTCATTGTCTGAGTTCTTGAACATTAGCCTTTCGATCTGACCAACGACTGTATCTTCAATATGTTCTTCTCATGCAATAGCATCTTGATCTTCAACTTCAAAAAGTGTAAAAAATTTCCTCTAGGTCCCTTAAAGAAATATCTCTCTTCTTGGCTATATGACTCTATTATGTCAATGGAAAACTCGGTGATGTACCCTCCAATAGGACTATCGAACCAGTGATCTACTTCTCTTGACACGACGTTATCAACTCTCTTGACCTTCTTGATCAATGCCTATGTCCAAACCACATGTGGTCTAAATCTTATCTCAAACTGGGTATCTGTTAATTTGGCTAACCACTCGTATAGCTCCTTATGAATTACTCCAAAGAAAATCTCATGTATATCAGTAAAGATATACCTTCCCAACCAATCCTTTGTGATAAGATTAGGGTTCTTATTCTGAGCCTTAGTGAAGTCTTTCTCTTGTTCTTATATCCACTTTTGAATCTTTGTCTTCGATGGAAACCACCTTGACGTTCCCTCAAGAATATACTAGTCCCAACAACGGAGCCATTTGTAGGGACATGGGCAGACCCAGGGTTCAACGCTTCAACAACGCACCAACAAAACCCTAACTATTGGCCCTTTCGACAACACCTGCGAAGCAGATGAAGTCTCACCCGAAGTAGAGGCAGGGGGGGTTGTAGGACTCAAGTGTCTACAACCTATATAGGACACAGATATGTGATCACAATGCTTTAAAATAACACTTATCAGTTAACATTCATTAGCCTTTAAACCTTTTATTCACATCACAGGTAAAACCCTAATTACAGAACACAGTATTCAACAATATCTAGCACATCCAAGCACTTAGCATATAGAAATAGATCAAATCTAGCATTCATTCATATCACTAAGCATTAAACATTCATCCAGAATAAGCACTAAGAAAATAAATACACAACCATATGAACAACATAGCACAAAGCACCATAACAGAGGATATACGTGGTTCACCCCTAGCATGGGGCTAAGTCCACCAACTCTTCATCTTCTTTATTATCTTCTTTCAATCCTCTTACATGCACAGAGCCACAAAAACCACTGTGCATAGGACATGAGATCTGCGTGCACCTCACCAGATCCTCCTTCCCTGAGCTTGGTACATCACAGAGCCTTCTTACAATCACTTGCACTTAGCTCTGCAAGTTCTCAACACATAGTATGCACAAAGTATTTACAACTATTTCCACTTATCTCACTGGCTTACAACTGACTCATATCTGGCTCTTCTTACATTTCCAAGCTACTTATTTATACTTTACAAAAGTGGTCTAAACATGGGTAAACCCATGGGCCTACATCCCATACCCATTACATAAACCCGAAACCCAAAAATCCCACAAAAAGGGGTGAGATCCCGCGATCTCCGCTTCATCTAATGCTTCGTCTTCGACCAGCCTATCGAAGTCTCAAAAATGGTCAAACATGACCAAGGTTCTCCAAAAATTGGTTGAGGGCCAACATTTTTCAAAGGCATAGATGAAACAACTTGCCGAAATTACTATAGGGAGAATCGGTAGCCACTTCGTCTACACAAGAAACTGTACCTCTATTTTTTTAGACATGGAGCTCTGGAAAACATGATACTAAGGAAAACCAAAATAACACCGAAGTTTTAATGCAGGAATTGAAATCTTCATTATCAATTCCATTAGGCCCTCAAACAGTGGCTCATCTCGAAGCTTTCCTAAAGCAAGGGCAGGATACATCTCCTTCTACACCAACCACATTCTCTTCCCATACCGTTGAGCAACAACTGTCCACGGAGATAGGTACCCCTATTACTTTATTGACACCATTGCAGTAAAGTTACAAAAATCCTAGTTCCGAAGTCATTTTTATAGGTGATCTTACCCCAATTTCTCTCGATGAGATGCCTCCTTCGGACTTCTTATTCAACAAGAAAAGGAGGGCCATTGTCAAATGAGAAACACATCAAAAATATGGAGTGATAGTCAAAAGGAAAATAATGGTGTACGATGGACATAACCGATATGATACAAAATTTGCAAAGGAAGTTGCAAGTTCGTTGGGTGCTTTCGCCACTACTAATCAATGGTCTATGGAAAACTTGGCCGAACAACTGCAACAGAAGTGCCTGTTGGTAGAAAAAATTCAAAAGAAAATACACACAACTGAGCAGACTGTCCAAAACAAAATGAGTCGAGACTTCGAGCAGATCGAAGAAAATGATAAACAACAAATTCAACGACTCTAGGCCAACTTTGATGAGCTCCAAAGTAATCCACAGTTCAATCAAGGACTAATCAGCCAACATGTTGAATTAATAAAAAAATTGCAAAATAGGTTGGAGTTGAGTGAAGGTACCTCATTGGATATCCCGACCTTCCAGATTCAAGCACTGGAAATAAATGAAAAAATGGAAAAGGCCCAACAAGATCGTTTTATGAAGGTTGAGGCCATCCAAAATTGTTACCAGGTAGCAAATCTTTCCTTGAAAGACATATACATCAAAGAAAGAGAAGCTCGCTCAACTCTAGTTAAGTTTCAACAGACCATCTTATTGGTACCAAAGGATGATGTCTCATATGTTCCTCGGATTTCTCCGTCTAAACAAATAAGAGGCGATGTATCTTTAAAGGCCTATGAAACAAGTCTAGCAAAAAGAAAAATACTTTCCAGAGGTAAATGAAGTCTATATAGAAGCATTGTCATTACTAGACAAAGGACTAATTGATTTTGAAGGAAATGATATCTTCGAAGCCTTGGGTCAAATTGATACAGCAAAAACTAGTATAATTCTAGAACAAGAAAAGAAGAATCTCTGAAGACCCTTTAGAAAATGAACCAGATTGATCTCCTTCAAATAAATAAATGGATGGTAAACCCAAGCTTGCAATTACAGGTCATATCTCAAGGAGCGAAAAGGATACAAGAAAATTTGCCTCAGGTAGAGAGGAAGTTATACACTTTTGAGGTGAATGAAGCAACTGAGCCTTCAGGGTTGGTGGTTAAATTAGTGAGTAAATGCATCTAATGTATTGAATATAGGAAAACAAGTACATCCAGAAGAAAGTAAGAAAGTGACATTGCATTACTGGATATACCTGAAGGGACAAATGCTAACAAAGCTATGATGATCAGTTTATTGTGATAAAGTATCAAGAAGCCTAGATGGCAGATACATCTAGCCTAAAGGAATGACAAAAGAGGAAACATTTTGGCTAGCAGACGAAGAGATTGCCAACGAAACTCATCATTTTCTATGTCCTGTTTTCTTATTTCAAATATTTGCTATTTTAAATTATGAGAAGTCCAACTGTTTTGAGTTGTGTCAGTTTTGTATAAATACATAGATTGAAGATCTATTAATGGTTTATTCTTTCTGATTGTAATAGAGAAAACTCTCCTTATTGAGTATTAATACAAGTGCAGATAGAGATTCTAAATTTTGTTCAGTTTGGGTTATGTGTTTCTTCTATTTTTCCATATCTCAACATTTCTTTATGAATTTCCTTGATAAATGCTTGGTTTCAATTTAGTACAACAACTATTGTAATCGTATTACATGAGTAATTTGTTAAGTAAGCAGTTTTTCCTCTGCATTTACTGTGAGTAAATCTAGACCTGTGAGCTCTGTGGATTACTGTATTTTATACTTTATTCAAGGTTACACTATCTATTTTCTTCCACTGCAACAAGGTGAGACTCTTCAACAATTAATGCCTTATTTTGTTTTACAATTTTGTATTTTTCTCTCACATCATTCGATATTACAATTTTGACTCAGACACAAAATACGGCCTTTGTGTTGCCATACTGTTAATTTCATTTAAGGAAATTTTCTCATATAACCAAGGTATAAAAAACACTCTCTTTAAACTTTCCTGATGCCTAACATTACTCTTTGAGCCTTAAGTTTAATCTCAGGAAAAACACCTTCTTTGGCCAAGGAAAGTTCTCTCATACCAATTTTTATAAACCAATGAAATGAATACAAAAGCACCACAATAGATATAGAAGAACAATATGCAAAACCTTTTTTACTACTATGAAACCCTTAGGGTAGGGAAACACCATACAATATATCCTATTATGGAAGGTATCATCTCTTGTTCACTTGCCTCTTTGAGGGGGCATCCTCCTATTGAGCTACCACTCACAATACAATAATTTTCTTCATATCCCATTACATTGCTTGAACCCCTTTATATAGTGCTACCATCACCTAAGAACATTCTAGAGGAGGAATATTATAGAAGTATAACCTTCTAAGAAGTCCTCTTACATTTATTATATCTAACTACCCATTTATTATATCTAACTACCATAGTGGGCCTTATTTAATAATATAGTGGACCTAGTCCACCTTACATTAACTGGCCTCCAATATTATCACTATGGGCCCTCTGTTCCCCCCCACTACCTCTCTAGCTACCTTACACAATTCCTTCACCAAGGCAAGTGGCTCACCTGGGGCCAGATTCAGCAGGTAGCTCTGAAGGTTGAACAACTCATAGGAATTCAACCTTCAGGTTCATGTGGGAAGGATAAACCTTCCAAGTATCTCGAGAAGAATTCTTGGTATGAGATTTCCATGAAGGATTCCCAGGAGAAGGAGGATTCTAGAAGCATTATCGAAAGGATGTTAAGAACCAAATACTTTCATACAGAGACTCCACAAAGATTTAGGGAACAATATAGAATAACCACACTTTTATTATAGAAAACCCTTGAGGTATGGCAACACCATACAATGGATCTTATTATGGAACGGATCCTCTCCTGTTCACTTGCCTCTTTGAGGGGGATTCCTCCTATTGATCTATGCTCCAAATACAATACTTCTCTTCATATCCCATTACATTTCTTGAACCCCTTTATATAGTGCTACCATCACCTAAGAACATTCTAGAGGAGGAATCTTCTAGAAATAGAACCTTCTAAGAAGTCCTCTTACATTTATTATATCTAGCTACATATTTATTATATATAACTATCATAGTAGGCCTTATTTAATAATATAGTGAACCTATTCCACCTTACATTGAATAGCCTCCACTATTATCATTATGGGCCCTCTGGACCCCCCCACTACCTCTCTGGCTACCTAACATTCCATCCCCCTTATGAAAGAATCGTCCTCAATGCTTGATATACAACCATATACCAGGGCCCCATGGATAAGTGTGGACCATAGTGCTGAAGTAGACTAGAGAACCAGGTTCCCATGGATAAGTGTGGACCATAGTGATGAAGTAGACTAGAGAACTAGGGTCCCATTGAGAAATGTAAGCCACCATGTTGAATTAGTCCAACCACCATTCTAAATCAGAGTCCCATGTTCAATTTCTCATGTGAACTCCACAAGGAAGATATTGACACTTAATAAGCGGTTGAAAATGGTGTTCCCAATATTGACACCTATCATGTGGATCCAAATAAGAATATCCATCCACATAGTGGGAAAGGGTCAAAGATGAATCTGGAAGGAACAATATCGTTGTAGAATATGCAGGTTGGACACTGGTAATCATAAATAGCTCCTGATGTGTCACATTTATGTGCTCTACCGAAGGTGGATTAGAGCCATCAAAAAAAAGATGGAAGTGGTTGTCATCCCAGAAATGACAACTGTCCATATACAAATCATCATAATCGACATCCAAATCATGCCAAGCATATATTTATTAATTATATTCATCCATGATGTTCGCCATACAAAATCTTTCCTACATGTTATCCAATGAATCTTGAATACTACAAAAACTATCATTGAGTCCATCTTCAAGGTCATGCAATCTATCATGCAATGTGCCATACAATGTGTCCTACAATTGGACTTTGAATGCTTCAGTGATCTGTAGAATTTCTTCGAGAGTTTGAGAGGAAATAGCCATTGGAAACACAACATAAAATATATCAAAATAAATCTCTTAAAATAATTTATTCAATGGCATTGATATGGTAACAATATGAGCACCCTATGAAAATTTATGAACTCTATAGTCCCACCACCGTCACAAAAAACCCCCAAAAATAACTGATTTTAAATCAACGAGATCTTCACTTCTAGAGCTCTGATTTGGATGATTTGTTTTTTAAAATTGGGTTAAATTGTGATAGCAACTCAGATATGCAATTTTTTTTGAAAAAATCATCCTCATATGTTACATAAATTAGAAAAATCATGTAGCCGTCCGCGGAAAAAAAAAAAACCCTAAAAATTGCATATTTTAAAATGCAAATAACTTGACTTCCCAGACTCTGTTTCAGATGTTTTTTTTTTTAACTTGGGTGTTTTTCTGAGAGGAACTCATATATACAACAATTTGTTTTTCATTTTTTTCACAAAAACCTATAGAAATCATCCACCTTCTTCCAAAATCTGAAAAAAATCTTGGACAAAACCAATTCCAAAATCTGAAAAAAGAGAAAAACGTTCTTCCGTTCTTTGGCAAAGGAAAGTGCTTTGATACCAATTTTTAAGAACCAAATACTTGCATACATAGACTCTGTTAACGCTCTGTAATTTCTCGGGCTGAGGGAGAAATTGACAGAGGTAATTGTTTCAACCGCTTGGAGTCTTGGATCTAGCCCTCCAAGACTCAGAGAGGGCTCTCTCTATTCGCTTTAACTTGGTTTGTATGGAATAGATGTTAGGCTAGCTATGAAAGTATGGGGTCAGAGTTTTTGAAATATTTAGATGAGGGTTTGGTTGACAAGTTGCTCATCTCACCATTGGGCTATGGGGTCTGTTTATAAGGTTACAAGGATCAACCCAGCTCTAGAGGTAAATGTATCCACAAGGAAAGATAATAACAGATGTTGGATCGTCTTAGATTTAGTGCGGATGAATGGGGTGAAAAGGGAGAGATCCACTGAACAGAGAAGCAGTTAAGAATTCCTTTGTAAAGCTTCAGATGAATAACATATAGATTATTGAAAAATTGGACAAAGAGTATGCATACATAAATTCTTCTCCATTACTCTCTTTCAATAATAAGAGATGAAAGCGCGTGAATGACAGCAAAAAGATAACTAAAAACAGAAAAGGAACACACCACCAACGCTCCTACACAAGAATCCTGTAAATGCACTTCTCTATTACTGGTTAATCACTCAAAAAGTACAGACAAAACCTCCTGAAATAACAAGGCCTACAGTCCACCAAAAAACAAATCAACCCCCTCACAGGTCAAACCCCCCTATTCATCTTTTACAAGTGCATATATAGAAAAAATGCCTCATCCTTCAAAAGACTCGAGCTCTATCTCTGATTTCTAAAAATAGAAAACAATTACCATTATCTCGACACCTGTAAACTATCTCCTAAAACAAACAAAATAGTGAATTAAAGGAAAAACTAAATTTGGAAACTGTTGCTTGGTTGTCACAAATTTGCTGGAAGGTTGTTGATGCCTATCCCTCGAATTATGGAACTAATGGCCACTTATCCCTTTGACTGTTGGTCCTCTGCCTGGGAAAAAGAGATACTCTGCCACCTCCCTCTAACTGCCTAAGAGTTTCCTTGAATGCATTACGTTTTTGGATCTGCCTCAAATGCTCCAGCTAAATTTTGTGCCTTGACTGCCAACTGTATTGAAAAGGATGCCCCAAAAATAGGGACACTTTGCCACATAAACTGGAAGGAATCTCCTTCAATTGTTACCTCAAATTCTGGACAATTATCTAACTGCTGACTTCACACCTCCAAGTACCACTGTTATTTAATCTATCGAGTTGGTGTTTGGATGAAAATAAATACCTTCAATTGTCTTCAAACAATGATAAAATCCTTAAAACCTGCAATTTAACTGCTTAATTTAGTTGGGGTTTCATCAATACTTCCTTTGGATGACTTTCTGCCAGACATATATGTTAATCTTCTGCCTTCTTTGAGCTCAATACCATATAGCTTGATTTGATATGCCAAGTTTCTGTAGGTTTCAACTTTGCCTGAAAATAAAAAACCCAATCAAAATATGTTTATTGTTATTGTTTGCAATTCAAAACATTGCCTACTCCAGTGTAATTTAAAGAGCATTTCCTTCCAAAGCAAAATTTAAAATTGGTTTTCTCTTATCAATATCAACAGGATAGTCAGCTGGCTGCTTCATCCCTATGCAAGAGGTAAAGGTTTCTACAGTTTCTTTGAAACAATTGCGCAGTAGGTATGACAACACAATATTACGGACATCATTGTCATTGATAGTCTTTCCAATTTCTTGATGCAGCCATTGTCTCACAACTGTTGTTTGTTGTATAATTATTTCCATTGATGTATATCTAGGCAGGTTAGCATGTGCCAGGATGGCTCGACTCAGTGAATCAACTACACTTTTTCGATAGTCCATACTCAAAAGATAAAACATGGGTGATTTTTCAGGCTCCTCATAAGCTAGAAGTGCCATGCAATCTTCTAATTTGTCAACATATCTGTCCTGCTTTCCAAATGTTGTTAGTTCATTCTGAGCAAACACCAAAGCCTTTGTGCACTTCATCATGCGGACAAGCTCAACAAAATGAAGACTCAAAATATCAAAATGCGAGTCCTTATTTTCTTGTAGGAGTTCAGGGGCAAGCTGGTTCGTAAGTTCTATGGCCTTATTTTAATGTAACCCTTCATGAACTGTGCATATCATCATGGCATTTCAAACTTGTACTTTGCATTCTAATTCATGGATATTGAGATGTCAAACTTATTGCTCCTGCCACAATTGCCTCGATTTGACTGTTGTAACAGCCCTAGTAAGCAGCTGAGTAACCGAGCTTCTCACCATTTTCCTTTTCTGTAATGTGTTTTACAATCTCCATTTGTGAGGTAAACGAGGGGATTGAGCATGAATTCAATGTTTTTACAACCCCAGGCCCCAGCCATGATAAACTTATGAATAATTTGTCCATTTTCTATGATGACCGTTGCAACCTGATCTTACATGCTAATGCTCCTTGTGGGCATATGCAGCCTGAGCAACAACAACGATATCGCATTGTTTGGACACTTGTACAGTCACCTTGGCGCATGATTACCCTTTATGCATGCATGCTTTCCCTGCATTTGACAGTTGAGTTTTCTTTTGTTTTCCACCTGTGGATTTGATCTCAGGTTTTTTATTGTCCTATTGCTTGGCACCTTGCGTTTGGGCATTGGCTTGCATGTTTGTTGTTGGCTTGTGAAATGGTGCTTGGTTGGCTTGGTTCGGCTCGATTTCATATGTTGT
Organism: Picea mariana; assembly: GCA_032191745.1. Taxonomy (NCBI): domain Eukaryota; kingdom Viridiplantae; phylum Streptophyta; class Pinopsida; order Pinales; family Pinaceae; genus Picea; species Picea mariana. Next base: position 22,829 of record JASDQU010819532.1, on the reverse strand, counting down.
TGTTAACCCGTGTCTTGTGTGTTGCATGATGTTGCGTGCTAACCCTTGACATGCACTGTGTTGTTGTGTGGCAGGTTACGTGGAGCTGAAGCATAAACTTGGCCTCCGGGCTAAGTTTTGATGAAAAACACATAAAACAAAAAAAACCAAATTTAGGGCAGAAGCTCGAAAACCACTAAAGAATATGCCCCATGACGTGTCCACGGGCTAGAAAACTTGGAAAAATTCCAGAATGCTCGAGAAAAGACAGTAATACTAAGGCTAGGATGATAAATATGAAGATTAGAAAGCCATTTTTTAATCTAGCTACAGGCTTTCGGTGGCTAGAGGTACACAAAAATTGGGTTCTAAGCGATCGAAAGTTCTCTCTTTCGGTAGCTAACATAACATGAGACTCTACTCTTTAACTACCGAAAACAAAAACTTTTGTGTGATAACAGCTGAGGTGAATTGAGAGATTTATGTCGCTTTTACATCTTTGTTGTGCGTCGTGAGCAAAAGAATAATGCCTAAAATAGATGACACTCAGAATATTGACTTCCCTATAAATTATAGGGTCCTAATAGACTCCACAAATATTCAAATAAAAATATAGAATAATCACACTTTTATTATAGAAAACCCTTGAGGTAGGGAAACACCATACAATGGATCATATTATGGAAGGGATATTTTCCTGTTCACTTGCCTCTTCGAGGGGGATTCCTCCTATTGAGATACCGCTCCAAATACAATACTTCTATTCATATCCCATTACATTTCTTGAACCCCTTTATATAGTGCTACCATCACGTAAAAACATTCTAGAGGAAGAATCTTCTAGAAGTAGAACCTTCTAAGAAGTCCTCTTACATTTATTATATCTAACTACCCATTTATTATATCTAACTATCATAGTGGGCCTTATTTAATAATGTAGTGGACCCATTCCACCTTACATTGAATGGCCTCCACTATTATCATTATGGTCCCTTTGGGCCCCCCCACTACCTCTCTATCTACCTAACAAGAGAAGTCTTCAAAGATAGGTCCAAGCGATATGGAAGGGATAACTTCTATGTCATGGGGAGAATCTAATCAGGTGGATTGGAGGGTATGCATGATAGCAGATTTGGTAGTGAATACAGAGACAACTCTAGTTGGGAGAAGTTCCTTCCTTTCTAATATGGATTGTTGATGTTAGTAGTAGCATCAGACATGTTCTTCCACATGCTACACACATGCCAATGAGGAAGAACATGT
>JASDQU010819531.1:50321-69064 GCA_032191745.1 Picea mariana | reverse complement strand
GGTTTTTCTATGCTATATTGATGTTTGGTTCTTAACAAATTATTACTAACACAATTATGCTGACACAGCTGGAGTTCTGCAGAATTGAAATCACAAATTGAAATCTAGACTGATGAATGTATAAGAATTTTGGATTACCTATTCTAATATAACTTTCTATTTTACTTTTGCAGGAAGGAGTTCTCTACTAATTGCAGAAGGAAATCTACTTATTGCAAGAAAGTAATCCGCACTTTTATTTGTTTTACCTGAAAAACAAGATTTTAATCTAATGCAAAAAAAGGGAAAGCAATTCTCCAAAAATGTTTAGCAATTGACTTTTAATTCTCACGAGACAGATATATGTGCATCTACAGGAAAGCACTGGACTGTAACAACAAGTGTGTTCTAGAATTGTTAATCAGATAAACCGTTCACATTAAAACAACTATTCTGGAATTCAAAACAGAGGGGAATTTGTGAGGAAGGTGGGCCCTTTCCTTCTCACTGAATCCTCTCAGGGAAATAGGCTACAGTATGCTAAAGAAATTCAATCCACTCTTCTATTGATTTGCCAAAAATATTGTGTACAATAATATTTACTTCTCTTCACTTTATCGTAGTCTGAAAATTGTCCTATGATTACAAAATATCTGTTATTTAAAGTCAGATTCATTCAGTTAAAACAAAATCAGAACAGCCTTGAGAATCCCCGATTCTCAAGTTGTTCGTATGATATCATTAATACAATATCTAGAACTAATCTTGCAAGTGAAAACATATAACAGTAGTTATAGCAGCTCCGAGGATCGGTGGAATTTGTTGCAACAGTCGTGTAACAACAAAATCGATGGCATTTGTTACAATAGTTGTGTATCAACAAAATCGGTGGCACCTGTTGCAGCAGTCATGTAACAACTTCTAGGATTGGCACATAGCTGGAACAGCTTCCAAGATTGGCGCATAGTTGTAACAACAACGACCATTCTTTAAGACTTGTCTATTCTATTCATTTTGATCATTAGTTGAATCATTTTATGGGTAAAACATGTGAGCGTTACCAATCAAACATGCTAAGTAAATGAAAATATAAAAGAAAGATAAATGATTCATACCTGGGGAAAAAGGTCTTAGCATGCATTATAGTAGGCATTTAACTTAGAGATGATAAGGTTGAATAGGCAAAAGATGTGATGAAAAAGGGACATTTCTGGGTCCTAACATGCCCCCCAACTGAAGACATTGTGTGTCCTCATGAAAAACACGTTCAAACCTTACTCTATAGATGAGTTAGGGAACTGGTTCCTCCAGTGCAAAACTAATAAGTGCCTGTATGGTAAAATGTTGTGCTAAAAAGAAAATCTGTGGTGTCAACAATCTATCTGCGTTGCTTTGTCTTGAAGAATAGAATCTGTTTGAGTTGCTTTGTCTTGAAGAATAGAATCTGTTTGAGTTGCTTTGTCTTGAAGAATAGAATCTGTTTGAGTTTCTTTGTCTTGAAGAAAATAATCTTTTTGAGTTTCTTTGTCTTGAAGAACATAATCTGTTTGAGTTTCTTGACTATCAAGTCATGAGGCAAATAGAGTTTCTTGTTTGAAATCTACTGGTAAACCAACAGTTGCCTTATGACATTGAGATATTCTAGGTTGTGTTGTTTTATGTGTAGCAGCAAGTGCATGTTCAGTCTTGACTAAGAGAGTTGTTGGACCTCCTACAACCGACACTTTTACTACCTTATAACCTGCCTCAAAGTATATGTTTCCACACTCAAAGCACATGAGTTCTTTATTTCTGTCCATAACAGCTTTTGTGAGTGTTAGGATGTCCAGAGTAATCCCTTCTGGATTCTTCTGTCGAGCGGTCTCCAATTCTTGTTTCAGGGTTTTTAACTCTTCTTTGAGGCTTCCATTCTCCATTATGAGTGTAGTTATTTTGGAGTTTTCTGTATGCCTTATATTTTTTTCTATTTGGGAAAACAGTTGGGCAAGTGGTACATCCTTAGCACTATTTGTAACTGGTTCTTGTGGAGCAGTTATACTTTCAATAGTTTTTTCTGGTGGAAGAATTGTTTCTTGTGTAACAGTTGTGTCTGTCATGATTGCCTCTTGTGGAAAAGAATCATCTTGGATAGTTGGTTCTTGTGTAACAGTTGTGTCTGTCATGTCTTCTTCCTATGGAACAAGCTCGTCTTGGATAGTTGATTCTTGTGTAACAACTTCATCCTACCTGACTTGTCCTTGTATGCCCGTCCCATTGTTTGTAGGTGTCTTTACTAGCACTGTTAGGTTACTGGAAGAGATTGATTCTTGTGTAACAGTCTCTTCATCAATCATAGTGGATAATGGATGAAGAACAGGAATAGCATGTTCCATAGCTTGTCATCCAATTGTTGCTTCCGCAAAGCTGGTAGACCTGGTTTTTCTCCTTGGTAAAATAGAAACAAAAGCTGAGGCTTTCTTCTTTGTTGATGGAGGTGGAACAGGTTGTTCTTCCTCAACCACACAAGTATAAAATTCAGGTATGCCTGGGTATTCTATGATCTGGACATCGTTATTTGACGTATAATCCACATAATCATCAGGCAGAGCCGATGATTCTACTGCGATTGGAGTACATTCAATCTGAAGTGAAACAATAGTGGCTTGCAGTTATGGGAACAAATTAAAACCTGGTATATGAATATTTGTAGAGTTCTCATTCACAACAGTAGAGGGGTTCTGAGTTGATGTTGATATAATGGGGTCTAGGTCTTTTCGACATTTTCCCTTGAATGGACGTTTTCTTTTTTGAGATATTCTACCGGCAGTGATAGTAGGACTTGGAACAATTGTTGAAACAATAGGTGTCTCTGCCGGTGCAACAGGGGTAGTCAGACTTGTTGCCGCAGTGAACCGTTCTGACCTTGTGTGCTTTCTAGGTAATGTAGATACAGGAACAGGGATTCTTTTTCTAGGAGCAGGGGGTAAAACATCTGTCGCGGCCAAGGGCTGGGTCGCACAGCTCGGTGTAATAGCTGGATGTTCTGCATTTTTCACAATCACAGCTACAAGCTATGTCAATTCACCTTCATCAAGGATTGTCTGGTTGGTGCTAGGATGGCCACGGATTGTGCGTTCACTTCTCTGGGTCATCTTACAGGCAGTGACAGTAGGGGTTTGGACTGTTGCTGTAGCCGAGGGAAGAGACTCAGGAAGAGGTCCTAACATATCTGTAGGTATAGAAGGTGGTTGGTCTGCTATAGCAGGTAATGGGTTATTGGAAATGCCCATACCTCTACGAATTAATAGTCTAATGAGTCTGTGATTGGAAAGGCAGTTCTTAGGGTTTTGGATTTTTTTACAAAATGAGCCATGTTATTCAATAAATGGAGTAGATAATAAGGAATGTTTATGAATTCTTGATGTTGCAGATGTGATAATAAGATGAAATCAGAAAAATAAACAACTTGGTACCTGCCTTCACAGGTAATGTACCTTTTGACAAATTCTGCAACTTTCCCCCAGGGCTCTGGTAAAGAATTGACATCTGCACCTCGGCCTTTTGTCCGAATTTTCTCATTGTTAACAAGGAAATCTTTCTGAGCATCCGAAAGATGAATTTTTTTATTAAACCATTGGCCCCCTATTGTTGGTAACCCTATGACAGCAGCAATGCTTTCCTCTGATACTGGAATCCTTACCCCATTCACCATTGAATATTCTTTGGTGAGATTTTGACTAAACTCCAATAACTCGTGCTCATTAAAGCCCTACGGCTTCTTAAAATAGGGTATCTAGATGGCCTGCATAAATATTTGGTAGGCCTCTGGGTGCAATAGCAAAGTGTCCAAATTTGTAGGTTCATACTTCATAGCTGATCCTCCCATGATGTTTCTTGAGAGTCTAACAGTCATGCAGGAGGAGAGACTAGCACCTAACCCAGAAACGCAGTTGATTCGAACGTGGTTTGCATGTAGAATACAGTGTCTCAGTNGAGGTGGATCAATTTTAACACAAGTGGTGAGAAAATTGGGAAAGCATGCTTTTATGTATTCATTACTTTAACACATAGGATTAGTCATGTACCTCATATCTTACTGCACATAACTATCTGTCAGAGTGATCGCGCTATCCAACTACCATTTGAGTTGCATGGAATAGCTGACATGATGAAAGATAGTGTGAAAAATGACGATATGACAATTGGAGCAGATATGGAGTCCTTTCTGGAGATAATCAGTTGGAAGTAGCCAGATTTGAATTCAAGTAATGATGAAGCAACACTTTCTCTTAGAGAAGGAGGAAAAAGATAGTTGAAGTATGAACAATTAGCGATGTCGCAGCATGTAAAGATTGTAGAGCTAGAGTAGCAGTATTTGGCAAAAAATGTGAAGAAAACAAAAGAGTGAAGTGGCAAGACAGAATAACAATGATCCATGTATTGGCAGGTGCCTCAGCCAAAATGGCGGAGGTAGGTGTAACAGCAAATAAGATGGTCAGAAAAGAAAATTGTGAAAAGCGACCATTGTGTAACAACAAAAAATGGGCCAATTTGTCGGAAATGGGTGTAACAATAGAAAATCGACCAATTTGTCAGAAATGGGTGTAACAGCATAAAATCAGCCAACTTATTGGAAATGGGTGTAACAACAGAAAATCAGATGAACACTGCATCACTTAGTTTTTAGGCAGTTTTTCAACTTCCATGAACTAATCGTCTGTCGCCTTTTCTGTAGTCATCCTTGTTGTTCACTGTACACACAAAGACTACCTGATACGTTTCAAGGCTAAATTTATTAACATAGTAAACACAATCAAACAAAAATAGAAAAATTTAAATTTTTGTCAAGTTTATTTATATACAAGGTTTGAGCAAAATAATTCCTAAAGTTGAGAAAGGGAAGGAGCAAGCTCCATTCCTTTTAAGAATTGATAACCTGTATCAGTTGAACATTTATATTTAAATTCTTCCTTAGATAGTGGACGATGATACAGGCACAGGCGATGACCATTTGCATGTAACTGTGTATCGGATCCATCAATAGTGATCAACCTGATTGTCCCATTAGGAAAAATAGTGTCTACCTCATAAGGTCGTAGCCATCGTGTACACAGCTTACCCTGAAATTCTTTAAAGAGTGAATCGTACAGCAGAGCCCAATCTCCTTTTTGGAATAATTTCTTCTTGATGACCTGGTCATTCCATTTTGTTCTTTGTTGTTGAATCGCCGAGGTTTGATGAATATCGTCCAAACACATTTCATCAAGCTCATTGATTTGTTGTAGTCTGGCCTTTTGTGCAATAGTCAAGTCGAGGTTGATTGTTGATGCAGTTATTAAGGTTTTGATTTCAAATTCAATGGGAAAAATAGGGCTTTTTCCATATACCAGTTCATAAGGAGAAAAACCATTTGTGTTTCTCAAAGTAGTTTTGTAAGCCCATAGAGCTTCATGCAATCTGTCTGTCCAATCCCAACGATGTTCTCTCACTGTTTTAGTAAGAATGGATTCGATAACTTTGTTGGTACTTTCCACCTGGCCATTGCCTTGTGGATGGTATGGAGAAGATATTCTATGTAAAACATGATATTTATTGAGTAGGACTTCAAGTTTATGTGATGTGAAAGGGGGTCCTCCATCAGTTATTAATTCTATGGGAAATCCAAACCTAACAAATATATCTTCGAACATAAATGCTAAGACAGATTCTTCTGAGGCTCTAATGAGTCCTTTCGCCTCTACCCACTTGGTCATGTAATCTGTACAGACCAATATATATACTTTTTTATTAGAAGGTGGGTTAATGGGCCCTATAAAATCCATGGCCCATCTCTCAAAAGGTTCTAACACTACCTGAGACTGTAGAGGCATCTCATCCCTATGGTTTGGCTAACCCATTCGTTGGCAACTGTCACAAGTTTGAATGTATTTCTTGGCATCTTGAAATATAGTGGGCCAAAAATAGCCCATCCTTAAAATTTTATGTCTGGTCCTTTTATCAGCAAAATGACCCCCGCAAGGGCCATCATGGAAATCCTTTAGTAGATCATATACTTCATCATCCTTCACACATCTCCTGATTTCCTGATCAAGGCTTGTGTAGAAAGGTATCCTCCTATCCAACTATACCGAGCACTCTTCTAAATAATCTTCCTTCTTTTTCACGGAGATAAATGGGGAGGTACCTTCCCTACAACCAAAGAATTAGCAATGTCTGCATACCAAGGTGAGCGAGCAGATACTTCAAACAAATGTTCATTTGGAAAGGAATCATCGATGGGTAAATTATCATCATTCATATGTAATCTTGATAGAAAATTAGCAACCACATTTTCTTTTCCAGGTCTATCTACTATAGTGATGTCAAATTCTTTTAGAAGTAACACACATCTGGTTACTCAGGCATTAGTGATAGGTTTATTCATCATATATTTAATTGATGTATGATCAGTATGAATAAAAGTAGGATATCCAGTGACATAATGCTTGAATTTATTGATTGCATAAACTGTTGCTAAGAATTCTCTTTCAGTAACTGTATAATTTAATTCAGCAGGAGCCATGTTCTTGCTGATATAGTAGATAGCATAAGGCTCTTTGTCTTCCTGTTGCCCTAGTACTGCAATGATTGCAGCATTTGAGGCATATGAAGAAATGTGAAATGGAAGAGCCCAATTGGGCCCTCTCAAAATGGGAGTTGTGGACAATTTTTGTTTTAGATCTGTAAAAGATAGTTCACAGTTGTTAGTCTAATGAAAGTCAACATCTTTTATTAATAGAAAAAACAAGGGGGAAGCCAGTTTGGAATTTTTTTTAATGAATCTCCTGTAATAACCAGCATGCCCTAAAAAACTTCTGACCTCTTTCTGAGTTGGAGTTGGAATATCCAAAATTACCTGGATTTTGGCGGGGTCTACCTGGATTCCTACATAAGAAATGAAGTGTCCCATCACTACTCCCTCGCTCATCAGCATATGGAACTTTTATGTACTTAAAGAAAGATGAGACTGTATGTTTCTTTTAAGAACTTTTTCCAAATTAGTCAAGGCTTCATTGAAATCAATGCCATAAGGGGTAAATTCATCCATGAATATCTCCATATAGTCATTCACCATATCAAAAAAAAAAACCACTTACAGCTCTCTGGAAGGTGGCTGGTGCATTACACAAGCCAAATGGGAGAACCTTGTAAGAAAATTTTCCCCAAGGGCTGGTAAAAGTGGTCTTATATTTGTCTTGTGGAGAAATTTTTATCTGATTGTAGCCATTGAATCCATCTAAGAAAGAGAAAAAAAAAATCCCAACTAGATTGTTTAAAACCCAATCAATAAATGGCAAAGGGAAGTGATCCTTTTGCGTTGCTTTATTCAGGGCTCTAAAGTCTATATAGACTCTCCATTTACCATTCTTTTTAGGAACAATAATCAAAGGTGAGACCCACTCATTGTCTGATATAGGGTAAATGAAATCAGCATTGAGAAGTTTCTGGAGTTCTTCTTTAACAATTTCTTTAAGGTTTGGATTCATCCTCCTTTGGGGTTGGAAAATGGGATGGCATTCTTCCTTAATGTATATATGGTGGGTACATAGTTCAGAGGAAATTTCTTTCATATCCATGTAATCCTAGGCAAATGCTTATTTATGTTCAATCAATAATTTCATCAATTGACGATTTTCAGCAGTGGATAAATCGGGATTGATGTTCAAGGTTTTTCCAGGTTCAATTTCTACAGCAATGCTCTTGGAAATGACTTTAGGAAACAATTCATCTATTTCATCATCTATTGTTACAACATTTGTTGTTACAGCGGTTGTTGTTACAGCTAAATCATGTTGATTGTTAGTGGTTCCCGAGAACATTTCTGAGCTTATATCTTCCTAGATGATGGGGTCAAAGACTCTAATCAAATGATGGTGCATGTTCTGTGTAACAACAAAGGAGTCACAGATAAAGCAGTTGATTAATTCATCCTTTGTCTCATCCTTGAAACTCAAGGATTTTCCTATGGTTAGCACACGAAGAGCATTTTCATCCTCAGTGTCCATCCATAAAGAATTTTCAGGTTCCGCCCTAGGTGTAGCATGAGGATACAGGATCAGGTTTTTTGTGTTATAACCATAAGAGATGGTCATGGAACCAGATCAAAAACCAATGAAAGCATCGGCTGTAGATAACCATGGTATTCCAAGAATTAGAGGGTGGCCCCCCAGATGAGTTTTGGGTTGCAACACAACAAAATCAGCAGGATACTCCCATGAATCCATGGAAATGACTAAATCATTCATTACTCCTTCTGGTCTGATGGTAGAACGATTAGATAATTTGAGAATAGTAGGAGTAGGTTGGAATTGTGTTCTGAGTTGCAACAATTATGTAGTTTCTATTGGCATGATGTTAATTGTTGCCCCTAAGTCAATTAGCGCATGGGGGATAGACGTATTTCCAATTTTGACAGTGACTGTAGGGTTTCCTGGGTTGCCATACTTGGGAGATCGAGATTTACCTAACATCAGTTCAAACAAATCCACCACCACATGCACAGTGAGGGGATCCTTGGGTTTTCGTCCAGGTCTTTTTATACAGAGATCTCTTACGGTCATGGCATAAATAGGGACATTTCTGATGGCTTGCAATAGTGGAATATTAACGTGCATATTTTGTAATTCTCCTAAGAGATTGAAAGATGGTAATTCCACAGGTTTGGTAATTGTCAGCCTATCAGGGAATGGTGGGTCTGTTGACTCTATTATAGGTTGGACAATTTCTTCTATATCAGCAAATGGTCTTTCCCCTGATTCTTTGTGTGACTCTAAAGATGGAGCATCTTCAATTATTGGCTTGACTATTCTCCCTGATCTTAATTTGATTTCATCACAAGGCATGGGAGTAATAGACAAGGATGGCACATTGTGTATGTCTATGTTCTGAACGGCCTTATTATTTGGGTTAGGGTTAGGTTGCACAGGCATCTAAGGTCATAAAGGAGGATTGTTCAGTTGGGCATTTGGGAGTAACTGCAGTTGTTGTTGTTGGTACTGAGGTCGAAACTATTGTTGATAGGAGTTCGGTTGGTGATGGTTCTGATAACTGAGTTGTTGTTGAGGGCCTCTCCAATATGGGTTCCATTGTCCATGGTGATTCTCCTGTTGAGGCATAGGTAATCATACATTGGGATGTTGGTAAGGGGTTTACATCTAATGTGGAGGGGGAGCATTCGTCTGGCCATATAGTGGGTGATTGTTCCAATAATTAAGTGCTGCAGGAGAGAATTGAGAGTTCAAACCTTGACTTGTTGGCTGCCATTGTCTCCTCTGTGTAATTAGATAGGCAGCCTTTGCTTCCTCATTAGATTCCTTCATTAATGCTTTTACTCCTGGTAGAGATGGACATTGGTCAGTAGCATGATCTAATTCACAAATAAGACATACCTGGACACTGTTCAGCCGGCACTCCCTTGGTGGATGTTTCTTCCTGCATTTAGGAAAGAAAATGCACAATGCTTGCTCTGATTTTTCTTGATCTGCAAGGTGTCAATTTGTGAAGAAAAAGTGTTAATCATCTATGTTTTGAAATTTTCTAACAGATTACCTATTTCTTCTCTTGTTGCTCCTCCATTGCTTGATTTCTATACCCTTGAAAAAGTGATATCCTTGGTAGCTGACCTATTCTTTGTAGATCCTCAAGAACATCTTTTACAGAGATCTACAATGTCTTCATAGGATTATTTAGATATATCTCCTTTGCCAAGCATATTTAGTATATCTAAACAATCTTCTCTAACTCCTTTTAGCAAGATAGTTTTTAAAATGTCTTTAGTTACATCCGGATGCCGAGACCTTTGTAGATTATACTGGAGTCATTCCACAAAATCTTCAAGGGTCTCATCCTCCTTCTGAGACATTTTGAACAATTCCTCCTGTCATTCCCTTGTTCGACAATAGTCTTGGTACTTGTTCAGGAAAAGTTGCCTCATCTATACCCATGTTGAAATGTTTTCTCCTCCCAAGCTCATAAACCATCTTAATGCATTACCCTTCAATGTAGCTGGAAATAGTTTAAGTTTTTGTGCAGTGGTAGTTTATTCATAGCTTCTACACAAAATGTCAAATTCAAATAGAAACTCATCCAGATCCTCAGTAGACAATCCATGAAAATTCGGCAAAACTGAGAGAGGTCTGTTTTTCATAGGAGCCATCCCTCGTGTGGAAACATCAAAAATAGCAAAAATCGGGGTAGAGATAGTATTTTCATTGTTTACCTAATCTTCATTGTTTCATGGGTTCTCTTGGAGGAACTCCTCTTCATTATCCCCTTGATTTTCCATATGTGCTCTTTCTCTCCACTCAATATGAAAAGTGTCCCACTCTTCTTTAGTGACTATCCGACCGTTGATCCGATAAACCGATTCTTCTGGATTTTCCCTGTTTCGAACTATACTTCCCTGATCTTCATTGTTATCCAATGTTTCTTGTTGATTTGTTGTTAACAGATATTCAGCTTCAACTTCTGCTTTAGCTCCAACCCTTGATGAAAACAATGTTTCAAGAAGGGCTAGTTCTGATCACTGAAGATTACATTTTCTTGGAGGATTTGCAGGGTGAAAAATAGATCATGAAGAAGAATCAACTCTGGTTATTATTTCATCAACAAATGTTTGTCTTCCCAGTGTAGGATTTCTTCCTCCACGTCCTCTGGTACCTGTAGGGTTAGTATTTTGTGGAATACATCCTCGTGTTCCTCGATTCATGCATACTAATCATTCCTTTAGAAAAAAAAAAAAACTAATGTGCTTACAAAAATCTATAATTATCTTCTCCAGCAATGGCACCAAAATGTTGGGCACTTTAATTGTCTAAATGAATAGAGAGTTAAGGTGTTCAATATAAATTGTCAACCCAGGGAAGTCTGTTATTTCAAGATAATTGTGCACAGTCTGTGCTATATTATGGAAGCAACACTAATGTAATTGTAGTAGGAAAAAAAAGAAACAAAAATTACTATTAACACAATTATGCTGACACAGTTGGAGTTCTGCAGAATTGAAATCACAAATTGAAATCTAGACTGATGAATGTATAAGAATTTTGGATTACCTATTCTAATCTAACTTTCTATTTTACTTTTGCAGGAAGGAGTTCTCTACTAATTGTAGAAAGAAATCTACTTATTGCAAGAAAGTAATCCACACTTTTATTTTTTTTACCTGAAAAACAAGATTTTAATCTAATGCAGAAAAAGGGAAAGAAATTCTCCAACAATGTTCAGTAATTGACTTTTAATTCTCATGAGACAGATTTATGCGCATCTATAGGAAAGCATTGGACTGTAACAACAACTGTGTTCTAGAATTGTTAATCAGATAAACCATTCATATTAAAACAACTATTATGGAATTCAAAATAGAGGGGAATCTGTGAGGAAGGTGGGCCCTTTCCTTCTCACTAAATCCTCTCAGGGAAATAGGCTACAGTTTGCTAAAGAAATTCAATCCACCCTTCTATTGATTTGCCAAAACTATTGTGTACAATAAGCTTTACTTCCCTTCACTTTCTCATAGTCTGAAAATCGTCCTCTGATTACAAAATATTTGTTATTTAAAGTCAGAGACATTCAGTTAAAACAAAATCAGAACAACCTTGAGAATCTCTAATTCTCAAGTTGTTCATATGATATCATTAATACAAGATCTAGAACTAATCTTGCAAGTGAAAACATATAACAGTAGGTGTAGCAGCTCCCAGGATTGGTGGCATTTGTTGTAGTAGTCATGTAACAACAAAATCGGTTGCATTTGTTACAACAGTCGTGTATCAGCAGAATCGGTGGCACCTGCTGGAGCAGTCGTGTAACAACTTCTAGGATTGGCGCATAGTTGGAACGGCTTCCAAGATTGGCGCATATCTATAATAGTTGGTGTAACAGCAACGACCATTCTTTAAGACTTGATTTTTCTATTCATTTTGATCATTAGTTGAATCATTTTATGGGTACAACATGTGAACATTACCAATCAAACATGCTAAGTAAATGAAAATATAAAATCAAGATAAATGAATCATACCCGGGGAAAAAGGTCTTAGCTTGCATTATAGTAGGCATTTAACTTAGAGATGATAAGGTTGAATAGGCAAAAGATGTGATGAAAAAGGGACTTTTTTGGGTCCTAACAGTAGGTAGGGGGCATCCCGATAATACCTTTCAATCCAATCGAAACAATTTTCTCAATGGACCAGTTCTATGCTAGGCAAAGGCCGAGTCTGCTCTGTAGTGGGTATTTTAGCCTGTTCCATGATTGTTTTTAGATCATGTTGTATACCTGAAAAACCCTCTTGTTTCTTTAAGAATGGGGGAATATTCAATACGAAATCAAACTGTGGTGTATCAACATCGATATCGTCCCCATATATTTGGTCATTGATATCATCCTTAGCAACTCGATCATCGATGTAATCCTCAGAAAATCAATCATCAACCTCAATCACAGGGATTGGTTTCTCATGATCACGCTGTCGATTTCTTAGTGTTCGGGAAATCAGTTGACCAGGTCTTTTATTTTTAAAGTTGATGTATGGACTTCTTTGTTTCTTCTGCCTACCCTGTTTCTTTATATCACTTTCATTTGGATCAACCTAAATTGACTTGATATTAGTGACAGTAAGGATTTTTTCCTTTAGATCATCCAAAACCTCTTCTAAAGATTTCTTGGGAATAAAATCGCATCTCGATTTCTTGCCTTTGGAAGGCTTCTGGAGAACAACATGGGTTTCAGCTATAGACGTAGGTATCTCTTGCATATTGACATGTAGGTTTTCCATAGAGGGGTTTGATCGAAAAGGACTAGGAAATTCATTAAAATGCAGAGGTAAGTCTGTCACATTTTCAGGTAGGGAAAACCCATTTCTATACATGAAATCATGCCAACTATCCCCATCTTTAGAAAAATGTGAAATCACCAGAATTCAGATGAGGTCATGATGGAACAGACTAGACTGGGCATTTAGGTTTTGTCTCTGGTAGAATTTGGCCATTTCTTACAAGATCCTAAGTAGATAAAATGGAATATTCAAATTAAAACCTAGAAATACTATCAATAAACGAACATGATATAGGAAGACCAGACCGTATCTACCCTCACAGATAATAAATTTCTTAAGCATCAACAACAATCCATCCCATCATGGTTTAAATAGAAAAATGGGTGTAACTTTTTCATTGTAACATGATTTCTTGGAATCCATGAGTGAGTGTCATGGGACGCCTTCGAACTTGAGGTTTTTAAACCAACAAGGTCCTTCTTGGGGAAATCCAATAGCCTCTGCAATCTAACCCTCGGTCACCTCTAACTGTAAATCCCCAATTTTAGCCCTGGTGCCATTGAAAGTCTAAGTGAAGGCTTGAGCCACTTTGAGGTTGAAACCCTCAAATCATTTTATGAACCCATCCCAGCCATAAGCCACAAGGTTTTCCATGGCATAGTCATTTGAGAGGAGATCCTGTGAACCATTGAGCTCGATTCTCACCATGGGAAGCATTGATAAGTTTACACAAAAACAACAGGAGTAGAGAAGGGTGGGGTGTGTTTGAAAACACATGAAATATAGGATGAGCTCTGTGTATTCGGAGGAGATATGATCCATAAGGCTCCAAAAAGCCACCATAGTGACCATTTGGAACGTTGACGGGATACTAAACCAGAGGGCACGTAGAATGAAAACCACCTTGTGAAATGAATGCCAAACCCAAGAATGAAAACTTACCACTTGAAGCAATGAATGCATGCATGTGCTATGCCAGATGAAGGAGTAATTCTTGAAGGTATGAATGTCAGTCCTGTACCAAGACGACGAGACCATGATAAGACTTCAAGGGGTAGGATTCAAATTACAAAAAACACCACAGTTTTGTTTGATGCGCACTCATAGATATGGCAATGTGAAAATAAAAGTGTTCAAAGAATAGAATTTCTAAGGCATAACCCCAAGGTGGATAACTCATTCACTATGGTAAGGGATTCACCCATAATATGATAGGTTTATAAAGTTTTAAGATTTTTGAAAACATTAGATTCCCTTAGGTGTTATCCAGTTTATAAAAAGAAAAGTCCACAAACTGTATGATGCCCTCAAACCAAAGCTTGTTCTAATTTCATTCTTATAGTCATGAAATTGAGCAAGAGAATTGATAGATAAAACAAATGAACTCATACACATAGCTAATCAAATGAATCTTTTCAAAACCAAAAGATGATAGAAATCTTTGCAAGGAGAAGGAGGCATCTACAGAAAATTTTATCCCATTAAGATGACATTTTATAATGATAAAATTGACTTGAATATTTGGCTACCAACAAACCCATGACAAAATTACTGGTTTACATCACCTATACAATTTTTATAGGGAAATATTACTTAGACAATATTAAGAATAACAATTAATTATGACCAAAATTCATAGTATTTTTCACACTAATATTTAACAAGGGATTTCATACATTCTCAATCAACAACAATTAAACAAGCACAATATGAACACTTATCTAGAACAATTGAACTACCAACTGCATGTAGACCTCTGACTTTCCTCCCAAACTTAGACATTGTTCCCCATAAACTGAGAATAGATCACCCCCGAGTTGGGCTTGAACTCACTTGGGAAAGGATAACAAATCCCAGGAGGTCTCTCAACAACAACAATATCTCAATGCAGGTGCCAAGTTCCACATACTCTAATTTCCCCACATTATTTTCCCACCCAGGAAGTATGCCCCCTATGGCTTCCCACTTCCCTTCCAGGCTTCGACAACAAACTAGACAAGAATAATCATTTTTTTTTTATGACAACTTGGCGCCTTTGGGAATAAAATTCCCTGAAATTCTCTCACCTCGAGAGAATGCACACAGGCCTAACAACCCGCCTCTTCATCTTAGCAATTGTCTCACCTGGAGAGAATGCACACGGGCCTGACAACCCTCCTCTTCAGCTTAGCAATTCTCTCACGTTGAGAAAATGCACACGGTCCTGGAAACCCACCTCTTCAACTTAACAATTCCCTTAGTAATTCCCCTTTCAATGCTCTCCATCCAAATGGTAAATCTTGTTGCAACACATTCCACCACCTCCATCTGGTACCAAGCATGGTGAGTTTTGTCGTTTGCTAGCTGACTTTTATCAATCCCATTGTATTTTCATGTCCTTAGAATGACACTTGTCACTCCATGGAAGCTTATTTAAATCACTTGGTAATTCATTCCTCCCCTCTTTGGACTTAGTATAACACAATATACAAGTGTCCATAAATTAGATTCGTAAGAAAATATTATTAAAATATTCTCTTTTTCTTAATCCTCCTTAGGTTTAGCCCTTTTTCCCTAAGACTCTTAGCCTCCTTTCCCACTCTAATGGAGGTTATCCCCCTTAACTCTTCTTGTCAGAATGGTCTACATGCAGTTCTGTTTTCTTTCATTATTTTCCAAGTGAAAATGCATAATACTAAATAGGTTCATTGGCCAAAAGAGGTTCCTAGCTCACCAACCTATACATATACTTGTAATGACATTTCAACTGGGGTTCAACTTAGGGGTATTACAGTGAATTATGAATATTGGTACTTGATTGATAAACTATGGACAATAAGATGATGTGGTGACATCATAATTGTGGGTTGTTACATTGATTATTAATGAGCGATGTTTTATTCCTTAAGTGAATTGATTTAGTGAATGCATTTATTTCTCTGGTTGTGTATTGGGAGTGATTATGAATGTTGACACTTGAATGTCTCCAAATTTTGTATTGTTAATGATGTATTAGTGATTGTAGTTGATTTTTTATTTGTTGGACACTTAGTTGTTTTTTACTTAATTTAATGAATGTTGGCTATATTGAATATATTTCTCATTGTTGATTAGGATAATACTTAAATTTAGAAGACATATTGAATGTAGGATACAAAATTGGGGTTGATTATTGTTGAGTATTATCCTTGGGTGCTTTGTTGGAAGTACAATATTGGTTTAAGTTGGATTATTAATGGGTTTCTTGACATTTGGATTATCTAGTAACCATAGGGATGATATATTGAGTGTTTGATGTATATTATTATTTGAATCACTCAGTGAATATAGAATATTGTATTGATTTTTTTCAAATAACCTGACCTTTGAATGACTTAAATGTGATTCTAACAATATGTGTATGTTGATAGAAGAAATTGTTTATGATTGTGATAATTATTTTTTATTATATGGTTGACATTTTATTAATGATAATGGTTCGATGATCTTTGTGTAACTTGAATTATTGAAGGTGACACTAGTTTGTTCTACTATACGATTGACACTTGTTTGTTGATGATTGATGATATTGTTAGTTTGATGAGAAGTTGATTGATTTGTGCTATTATGATCTTTTTATTTCTTGTTGGGATGATAGTGTATGTCCTTATTGATTTATGATCGGTATGAAATGTTTAACAAACTCACCTGGCATGAATTTTTTTAACTTATATTTGAATTTTAGGAGATGGTTATTTTTTTGGTGTATGGGTTAAGTGCAAACATTTGGAAATGCATGGATTAACATTATGTTGGTTTTTATACTTAGATAGTTGATCTTGAGTAGGAGGCAATTGTTTTTAACAATGGTGATTTCTTAATGCATAAAGAGATGTAACTCAACATTGGGGATGAAGTTTCTATGAAAGTGAAGGAATTGTAACACCCCAATTTTTAACTCAACATTTCATATTATGAATCCATCCTCGAATTAGCATTGATTATTGACTATGATGAATTTAAGTTAACATTGCATTGATAGTCTTAATGTTGTATTATTCTTATTTATATTTCACACTTTACTATATTTACTATATTAAGTTCATTATGATTTAAATCATTATGTTTTAAATGGTACATGTGGTAATTGTTCTTATATGTGTAAATTTTATTTGACATGAGTATATCACTTGATTACAAAATTGAATTCTAAGAATGATGTCATCTCCATGAAGAGGTGGATGTAACACCCCTTATGAGGATAGTCACTAGGACTATGCAATACCTTGATATTGTTACACTTGGTTTAATAATGGACCTTGATGAATTATGAGAATAGTCACTAGGACTATGCAATACCTTGATGAATTATGAGGATAGTCATTAGGACTATGCGATACCTTGATATTGCTACACTTGGTTTAATAATGGACTTTGATGAATTATGTGCTCCTTGCTTATTTTGTTCACTTACTTACATTTGTTTAACTTCTTTGTTAGGGTTGACTTCTTTGTTATTAAAACATTATGAGATACTTTTAATTGGTTGGATTCTTTGTTATGGTTGACTTCTTTGTTATTAAAAACATTATAAGATACTTTTATTTTGTGGACCTTGATGAATTATGTGATCCTTACTTATTTTGCTCGCTTACTTACAATTGGTTGACTTCTTTGTTATTAAAACATTATGAGATACATTTAATTGGTTGACTTCTTTGTTATAAAACATTATGAGATACTTTTATTTTGTTGACATTGTGATTAATATATTTTAAATACTATGTTAATGTTTATTGATTATGCATGATTACTTAAAACATGTTATGTAATGATTTGGATTAGAAAATTTTTAATGTGATTTGCTTGGTTACCATGATGTATTATATTGTTATTTTTATGTTATTTAAGTAAAGATGTAATATTATAAAAATAAAAATTGTGTTGCTTAATATTAGGAGCATATGGCCTTTGTGGAACTAATTTTGTTCCACAATATCCTTAATGAAGCTAACTAAAAAAAGTGTAAGGGGCTTGGTTGACACATATGTGTGTATTTCTTAATAATGGAAAATGCAAAAGCAATGAGAGTAGATCTTGGGACATTGTTCAAACTTCTCTTACAATACTTTTATACTTTTTCCTTGATCCTTTACGTCAAATTTATGTCTCTAATCCTATGGGACATGCCATAAGCCTTATTAAATTTATGGGAACTTCTGAAAAAGTTACAATAATGCAGTTATAAAATTTTAAAATTTCATATAATGCAGTTATAAAATTTCATAAAAGAAAAATAATAATCATTTAGCAATGCAACATCAATAATAATATCTCATGAGATATACATTCTCAAAGTGAAAATTTGAAACCCCAATATGCATATTAGTGATATATTATTTTGTGGTGATCGTTTTCTTTCATAAATCCATTATTTTCTTAGTTTTTAATACTAAAAAACTATGACAATACATTGTGACAGCCCAATTCCTAGTTAGCAAAAGGTTACATTTCATATGCAGTAAGATAATTTTGTATTAAAAAAATTATTTTTTTAATCACAAATATAATAACAAATTGATAAAAAAATTAGACATAATGAGAGTTTCACCATGTTTTGATTTCTGTGCATAGTAGAATAATATCTCTATGGTTTTTTTCCCATTTACGAATTGATCAAGGTATTTGAAAATTTTATTAGAATTTTAAATCAATCGAAATGTTAATTCATTATATGACTAAACTTCAATAGTGAAAAGAAAATTTAATACAAGATTAGACAACTCCCTCTTCATGTTCATGAAAGGGAAAGGTTTGTGGGTGGACTTTAATGAGCTATTGTGCACCTATAACAACTCAAATAAATATGGTGACACAACAAAACCACGTTTTCTCGTTTGATGTAGTCATGTAACATAGGAGAGGATTTAGAGGAGGGTAGATTGTCTTAAGTTTAAATCTCTAATGAAATATGCTATGGTCTACGATTCTAGAATCATAGAAAGCCCCATG
>JASDQU010819530.1:112934-123429 GCA_032191745.1 Picea mariana | reverse complement strand
CCAATACACCTTCGCGCCATTTTCCTTCGATGTCGGTTTTACCACATACGCTTGAATCCCGACAAATGTGTTTTTTGCATAGAATCTGGCCGACTTCTGGGCTTTATTGTTTCACGTCAAGGGATCAGGGTAGATCCTTTGAAGGTCAAGGCGATTCTCAATCTCCCTCCTCCTTCCTCACTTCGCCAGTTACAAAGTTTGCAAGGGAAGGCAAACTTTCTCCGTCATTTCATCCCGAACTATGCTGAGCTAACTCTTGGATTTACGCGACTGCTCAAGAAAGGTTCTGAGTTCGTATGGGATACCACTGCCAACAAATCTTTCGAAGCTTTGAAACTATCTTTGACATGTGCCCCACTACTCTTCCCACCTGATTACAGTCGGGATTATTTCCTTTATCTCGCAGCCTCGAACTATACCATCGGTATGGTTCTCATCCAAGAGGATGATTCTCATGACGAACATGTCATCTATTACTTAAGTCGGAGTCTCACGATTACCGATACCAAGTATTTACATGTTGAAAAACTGGCCTTAGCAGCTGTCCAAGTTGTTCAACGTGTCCGGCACTATATCCTTTCTCGCAAGACTATGGTAATTTCTAGCTGCAACCCTATGCAGCACATTCTTACACGCCAACTGCCAGGGGGAAAATACTCCAAATGGATCGTAATACTCCAAATGGATCGAAAGACCCGCAATGGGACCGAACCACTTCTTCCTAGGGTTCGTTAAACATACTCCGAGGGATTCATCCGAAGGATGAGCTTACATCAACAAGCATATATTATCCTCCTCAAGCTTGCGTAAAAATAAAGAGGTACTCGCCAGAAATGGTGGGGGAAATTTTGGGAAAGGGATGTGTTTTCGTATTCATATTAATGGCAGTAAGCCTTGCTCTTGAACATGGAACCCCCCATTCGTCATTTGAATCTGGGTTGGGAAATCCATTTGTCTCTCGTTCGACTTGCTACAAGGTCATATCTTGGGTCGTCTCTGAGTCAGTGCTGCCAAGTCCTTGGTCGTGTCGTTCATATGTTCAAGAGAAGTTCACATGAGCCCTCTATTGAGTCATCCATCTGCAGTTGTCCATTCTTACTATGTCGGCCTTCCCTGTGTCCGTTTCGACCCGTATTCATACTTTGTTTCATCCTCAAAATCTGTTACTTATTTCGTGTCATTGATGGGGGATACATCACGACCCTCCTGTGACGAGTCTTGTTCCGTCGACTCCAACTCTTTATCTAGAAATGAGACTTAGAAATCATTTAGTACCTTGGAACCTGCATGCCTTAATGGCGGGTCTCTTCGCTTTCGACAAGGGTTTCACATCATTGATCCCTGATCGAGAGATTCCGCCGAGTGATCCACTTTAACTCATGTATTCACATTCATTCAGATTATACTTTGGTACCTTGGGAGTCATTGACATCAATGGTGATTTCCCTCGCACTTGTTAACGGTTTTCAACAATGACCGATAATCAAGTGGTTTCTACCATGTTTGACTTCAACACATGTAATCACATGGCTAGATTCGTACTTTCAGGTGACGAGATTGAAGACCCTGGGTCTCATCTTTTTGATCCAGGCTGCGATGGAGTATGTATGATTTGTATCGGCGCATAGATCCACTTTGTATGTCACGTGGCTATGTCGTCTTAATTCAAGTCTTCTCGCATAGATCCACAGTGTATTCCTGGTGGCTATGTAGCATTTTGACGGCATGGATCCACGGTGTATGATTGGTGGCCATGACCTACGTTTATGATTCCATTCATTTGTGATCTGAGCATGGGAATGCCTACCTCAGAACTGGTATTATATTATGCAGATGCTTGGTTGTTTACAGGTTTCCAATTAAGTGCGCTCCTTGTTTCTAACACACACACGCATTTTACAAAGTATTTTGGCTGTCACAAGTTCCAGCCTCATACTTTGGGGGGCATTCTGTTACACATGATTTTGGTCACTCTGGTGATGTCTCTACAAGTGATGTATTCAGGCTCCCACAAAGACTTTTTACTTGAGAAAAGTGACTGTTGTCTCCTTCCAAAAAACACATTTTTAAGATGAGTTCGCGGGGTGCCTATATTACAGGATGCGAAAATCCTTCATTCTCGCAGGCAACCCAAACTTAGGGTGCGAACTGTTCATAGTCTGCTCTATAGGTAGGGTGCGAACCTGTTTCAAAGCTTGGAAAAGAGAAGAGGTCACGAAGGTTCTAGAAGGGAATCTTCTAGAAAATGAGTTGGCATTCACATGGTTGGCATCCTACTGACTTCTCAAAATTAGTGGGATTATCTTCATCCATTTAACCATCTCTCCTTCTCCTATATATTGAAAGGTTTCTCATGGAAAAGGTTAAGCAAGATTGAATGAAGAATTGGTGAAAGAATTGTGTGAAGGAATCTACTCGGATAGAAGCTTGAAGACTCTATTTGGTCTATCAAGTTGTATTGGATCTTCTCCATGCAAGTGTAGAGCAAGTGTGTGTGTTGGAACCAAGGGTCACTGAAAGGAAGCGTGCGACATCAATGCGATCCGGTTGTATCTTCTACTTTCATTTAACATAATACAACGACATGTCCCTTTCCCATAAAATCACTCTTATTTTATTGCATAACTCCTTGATCATATGCATAGGTTGACATTGAATATACTTTGCCATCTTCACTTTGGTTATTTTGTGTTGTCTTGGACTTGATTTCACAAGAGCACCAGAGCGAAGCGGGAACAACAGAGACCTAAGGAAGCGATATAAATGTATGTCACTCATTCCTTCCTAATAGTAGATTCAATGATTGCAACTCAGGGAAAGAGTCGTGTCCTGTCCTGTTTTGTTCTAGATCCAGGTGGATCTAGGGAGATTTGTTAGTGTCCGCACCTACCGATTTATCCGATAAGAGCGAGGAGTGGAAACAAAGAAAAAATGGGCCCTGGTGGCTTGGGAGATGGTTTACAAGCCAAAATGCAAAGGAGGACTGGGGCTATAAGATCCACAAGTAACCAACGAAGCCTATGGGGCGAAACTCTGGTGGTGATGGGTTAAAGAAACCTCTACCTCGTGGGCAACCCTCTAGAAGGCCAAGTATGCCCCGGACATAAATGACTAGGACCGAATTCGTTTTATGGGCACCAGGGAGGGATCAACCATATGGAACCTAGCTTAGCGCAACAAGACCTGGGTCAAGACACACAACTTCTAGGAAGTAAGGAATGGTAAAACAATCAAATTCTGGGAGGATGCCTGGCAACAGGAACCCAAGATGGGAAATTCGAACAGGGAGGAACTCCAACAATACATGATCGCGCAAGGCAAAACCAACGTCCACCATTATTGAAAGCAAGAAACAGATCAAAACAGATAGAGAATCTGGGACAATCTCAATTCCCAAACTAGCGGTCGGACCACAACCATCGCGAAAGAGGTGGAGGAGGAACTAAGGAAAAGGAAAATTGTAGTCTCGGATGAAGAAGACCAATTAAGATGGGGCCGAAAAAATGGCGGGGAATTCAACTTGAAGGAAGCTCGACATTACATCGTGGACGAAGACCAAGGAGACCCAACACAACTATGGGATAAGCTCTGGAGCAGCCCCTAGTGGCCAAAAATAAAAATTTTCAGATGGTTAGTACTTCACAACCGAATTCTAACCTGGGAAAACCTAAGGAAAGGGGGCTTCATAGGTCCATCACGGTGCCACCTCTGTCAAGCTAAGGAAGAAACAACGAATCATCTCCTCGATGAATGTATATACACAACAAATATCTGGGACTGGGCGACAGGTATTGTTCGACAGTCCAATAGGATTCGAGGTAACATCTGCGCAACCATCAACAACTGGAATGAGAGTTATAGCGAAAATGAAGAGGTGAATCTATGCTGGATTTTCATTCTGGGGATGATCATATGGACAATATGGAAAGAAAGGAACCGACGCATCTTCAAGAATGAAAGCCTTCCGGAAGGGAAAATCAAAGAAAAATAATCTCCATGACAAGAGAAATGGTGCAGAGCCGCAACTGCTAGAATGGGAAAGCACAACTCACAGGTTGGGACTCTAGAGTCCTAGAAGCTTTTCACCTAAAAGACGGGCGCAACCACACACAAATAGGACGACCACCGCAACTCCAACTAGGTGAGCGCAACTGGAATCCACCTCTAGCAGGGACCCTCAAGTTGAATTTCGACGGGGCGACAAAAGGAAACCTAGGCATGACATGAATGGGTGGGGTTATCAGGGATAGTGGTGGCAACATAATCCAACTGTACGCCTGGAGTATGGGAAAGTCAACTAACAACGCAACAGAATTCAGAGCCTTGGAGATCGGCCTCGAGATTCTAAGTCGTGAAAGGATGACAAACACTATCGTGAAGGTGACTCCACTCTGGTAATCAACACGGTGAAGAGACTCCAAAATGGCACCAGAGTGGGAAAAGTTCAGAGACACTAGCGCTTAGCACACTCCCTGCAAAAAATTCAGGAGCATCTACAAAAGATGAACACAATGGAGTTGTGCTGGGTACGCAGGTCAACGAATGGCCTGGCAGATAGAATCGCTAATGAAGGGGATAGCAAGGAAGGATCAGAGTTAGACACCACTCGGAGCAACATCCCAAATGGTCAATTCAGAATAGACTGCACACAACTAGTGATAAAGGATCGTGACATAAGTTTAAGTACGAAAGGTCACATTGAGAGCAGTGGTGCAAGGCCAATATGCGGGCACGACGAATCAAGGCATAATCTTCATGGCCAACACCCAATTACAAGTGACAATGCGGGATCAAACCACACAACAGATGGAGATACGACATCAAGGTCACATCAGTAGGAAAGTACAAATGGGACTCAGCAGGCTGGGAGTGACGTAGGACAAAAGATGTTACCACGCACTAGTAGGGTCACATCCCTTCCAAGAATAGGTATGGGGAAGAGAAAATTTGGTTACACAACGAGCAGGGGCAATGGTTGACGCAGGGATAACGGATGGACTGTCATGGTCACACATACCGAGATAGAGAAAAAGGACGAGAAGGACCACCCCTACGGGTAGACCATGATTGCAAGGACGAGTCCGCAGCAAGAGAATTTCCATAAGAGGCAAAGCACTAGGAGTAGACGCAGTTGGACAAAGCGCAACAACAGAAGCCATCACAAAAACAAGGGCCCGACAAGAAGGAACCTGTGGGTAGATAGGAACAGGAGGAGAATTCAGGGAAAGAATCGCCACAAGCCAGCCAAGATGGTGCGTATGAAGAAAACACACGTCAAAAGAAACACCCAAATGGACAAAAATCTAATAAGTCATAGGAAGATTTCAAGGATGGAGCAAGCAGCCTGAGACGCCAAGGGCACCTTCCAGGCACTGGTCGAACCGAAAGGTCAAGCGACCATCACCAGGTGGGAGAAGGAAATCACTGTCAAGCGCAAGGGCAAAGCCTGGGAGGAACTGAGCCAGGAAGCGGTCTGGATAACGAATCTAGGGACAACGCAGTCCAGGGAAACCCTCTACCATAAGACGATAGAGATGGCGTGGCGGAAAAGATGTTAATAGGCAAAGTGAGCACAGAAAAGAAAGCTGCCAGTCGGAAGGGTAACAAGGCCAATTTTTTTTTTCTAAAATAAATCCCGAGTCGCCTCAGCAACCTGGACACTAGTACAAAACGAATTGCAGAGGACCAAAAGAACCAAAAGGAGAAGCTGGAGCGAATGGCTGACCAATTCCACTTATACTTACGCTACATCCATCATATGGACATCACACCTGCTGATGGGAATGGAGCACCAGCCCGGATCAGGAAGACCCACACGGTGGCCCGGAGGGAGGAGAGCAAGGACAAGGCGAAAAATGGAAAGAAGAATCTCATAATCCTGGACTAGTACTAGGTAGCCAATGATCAGTGAATATTACTGGGTTAGTCTTAATTGTTGTCTTGTGTTTTATGGTTTTGTTATGATTAGCTTGTCAAAACTGGATATGATGGGACTGGACTGGTTTCCCAATGTGGCAATCCAGCCATACCCCTATGTTATCTTAAAGAACGCAACTCCAGAACCCCTGGGCTGGTTTCCTTTTTGGCAAACCAGGGAGTTCCTCTTTTTGTATATTAGTCTTTTTTAGTAATACAAATACTCACAAAAAAAAACTATTCTAGCAACTATATAGAAAAAGTCAAAGTCTAAAACATAATATTAAGATTTCGAGGAGATATTAAATATTTCAATCTTATAGATCTTTTTTGTAATATTGAAAGAACACTTAATTCTAATAGAATAACAATGTATCTGTTTTTTTGTGTGAAAAAACTATTCCTTTCTCTCTCTATATATATTTCAAAGCTAATTTTAAATCCTGTTATAATAAATACTAAAACACAATTTAAATCCAACATTTTTATTATAATAACTATTCCTCTAATTTAATAAGTAATTTAAGGAATCATAATTCATTTATTATTTAAATGAATTTTCCCTTTTCAATTATATTATATTATCAATTTAATTTATTTGTTGTTTTAAAAAAAATTTAGATTTAATGACAATTTCCCAAATTATTTAAGTTCACTCACGTCTTACTTTTCTATATCATTTAAAGCTATTTTTAAATCCCGGGTCCAACAATTCTATTATAATAACTATTCATCTAATTTAATAAATAATTTATTTTCTATAACATTTATATTATTTAAAACTATTTTTAAATCCCAAAATCCAACAATTATATTATAATAACTATTCTTCTAATTTAATAGATAATTTTATCTAATTTAATAAATAATTTGATGAATTACATTGTTTATACAATTAAAACTTCAAATTTATATTAAGTCCTTATATATTCATCACGATTTGAAAGATTTTCATCATCTTTTATGATTTTTTAAACATTATAATTTAACTAATAACCCATAACCATTTAGGTTCATATTTATAAAGTCCTTATGATTTATAATTATTTATGTTCATATTTATGGTTTGAAAGATTTTCATTATCTCTTATTAATTTTTAATCGTTACTTTTCATTATTTCTTATTACTTTTTAATCATTACAATTTAACTTTATAATTTAATTTATATATAATCATATTAATAAATAATCTTTTTTTTTAACTAAAAGAGTACTATAATGATATTCACATGTCAATACAAAATCAAGAGTCTGCCACATGCCCTGCCATAGCAGGAAAACCAGGATAGGTAACCCTCAAGTGTATCTGTGATTGTAATTGAAAACGGTTCTGATAAAAAAGATCAGAATGTTCCCACTGTCTTACATAGCTTGACAAAGAAATTTAATTCTCTACGAAAATAACTAAAGCAAAAAGAAACCATAAAACCTGAGAGAGCTAGCTTGGACTCGACCATCCTTGGGCGCTGTAGGCTGGGACACAGAATTGTCCACATGTTGGACATCTTTTGCTAGCTGGAGCAGCCGTCATCGCATCCATCAAGAGGTCCAAGCATTGTCCCAAAAAGTTATGGATATGGGCATGTTCATCCATTTTTTGCCCCAGCTCAAAGATGAGCTGAAGGTGCTCCTCTGCAAATCGAAATGGGGTCAGCAAAGGCGGTTCCTCCGTCATGTCTGCGTCCATTTATTCCACTGCGTCTGCTATGTCCACTGCGTCTCATTCCATGTCCATCGATGCCATTACTTTCAAGGGAGTGACCACTTGCCAGCTAGGGAGAATTTCTTCCTCCACCATGCAAGAACCAATGCCATAGAAATGGTCTGGAGAGTGGGCTCTTGGAGGGTCAAATTCAGGGTTGCAGCTGAGTGGAGGGGCAAAATTCTCGGGAGTGGGCATTTCTTCCATAAGAGGGCCGCTACCAAGGTCAATGGTGGGAATTGGGGTGGGGGGCTGGTTTTGGCTGAGATGATTGGTGATAATGAGGGCGAGCTGGGTGGGGGGGAGACGATTACGTCTAGTATAGGCACTGTAATACAGTGGGCCTCGCCTGGACTTGCCTCTCTCCTTGGGCATGTTGTGAGCTTGGATGAACGGAACCAAAGAAGGTGAGGGCGGGTGCAAAGCAAAAAGGTTGTGGAGGATCCGGAGAAGGCCGAGGAGTAAATGAGCAAAATGCTAGGGAGGAATGAGAGAACGGTCTGACATCCCAACTTTCATAAAACCTTGTGAATTGACGTGGGCAGGAGCCATGAAGGCTGAGGTGACTCCAAGCCTGGTGCAGGTATACCCAACCTGGTTCGCGCATGGCTCCCTTAATTTTCCTCGGAGTGCCCAACGCACCTCCATTGAATTGCAGTGAATGCAGGTCATTCTAGCTGGGGGAATGGGAGGCTGGCGGCATGGATTAATAGCTCCCTGTGCTGCCTAGCGCCACTTGGCTCCCACTTTCGTCCACTTGTCACTTCATCCCGGGGAGGGTAATAAATAATCATATTAATAAGTAACAAAAACTTTAATAAAAATATATTTTTTTAATTTTAAAAACTTATATTTAATAAAATATTGTAAATATAATACAATTATAAGTAATGGAAAATAATAAAAATCACAAATATTTTAAAATAGTGTTAATGGTACAATAAAAAATGATATGGTAATATTCATCACCCAATTGATATCTTCTTTTTGAGATTTTCTACAAACATTTAAAAAAATAAAAATGGTAAAATGACAAAAGTTTAAAAAAAAATGGTAAAATGACAAAAGTTTAAAAAAAAAATGGTAAAATGACAAAAGTTCATTTAGCCTTACGATAAATAAAACAAATTAGACTAAATATTCTTCAAAATGTCATTTCTATATTTGAACATGATGAAAAGGAAAGTACCAAAATTATTATGATTTTCTTAAGTGATAATGTATTCAAAAAAATGGTAAAATAACAAAAGTTTAAAAAAAAATGGTAAAATGACAAAAGTTTAAAAAAAAAATGGTAAAATGACAAAAGTTCATTTAGCCTTACGATAAATAAAACAAATTAGACTAAATATTCTTCAAAATGTCATTTCTATATTTGAACATGATGAAAAGGAAAGTACCAAAATTATTATGATTTTCTTAAGTGATAATGTATTCAAAAAAATGGTAAAATAACAAAAGTTTAAAAAAAAATGGTAAAATGACAAAAGTTTAAAAAAAAAATGGTAAAATGACAAAAGTTCATTTAGCCTTACGATAAATAAAACAAATTAGACTAAATATTCTTCAAAATGTCATTTCTATATTTGAACATGATGAAAAGGAAAGTACCAAAATTATTATGATTTTCTTAAGTGATAATGTATTCAAAAGCAATTAAGTCATGAAATTGGGTAAAGTTATGTTTAGTATTGTTAAAAGTAGGGAAGTTAAATGGAAATAGTGGTCATCCTCAACCTTCATTGTATCATACATTTTATAGTGTTATTCATCCCAAGGTGTTTTTTGGTTAGTCGAGCGACAAGTTTCATTATGAAAGTAGGCGTTATGGTCTTGAATTTGCAAAATTTATTTTGTTCTCAAACAAAAGTTGAAAAATAGTTTTGATCAAGAAGTTTAAGATTCATGCAATATTTATATTGTTTCAACTTCTTCCCAATGATTTCAATATTGTTCCAAGGCTTATCATTAGACTTAATATGAATGTAAGACTTAATATTGTCAATATTAATAATTTGATCGTCTTCTTTTATGTTCCAATATTAAAGTCGAACCTCATAATCTCTAGCACAACCTCTTTTAAGCTTACGCATGTCAAATGCGTAGGATATATATATATATATATATACAAGCTATCTATGACTATAATATATTAACATTGACAAAAATACATATTTCTGTCTACTCATCTTTTGCTTGGGAAACCAAACAAATAACGAAATAACTGTTACTTGAGGCTAAATGTCCTGAATATTTTGTCTATGTCTACTAGACAACAATAAAAAAAAACTGAAAAGTTTCTCTATAGCCGATATGATTAATATACGGTAGGCTAACTGGTGCTAGTCTATCTGGATAGAGCCGTTATGATTAATATATAAAACTAAATAAGAGAGCATGAAGAAATTAAGCTGGAGGAGAAAATACATTGTCCTTTGGAACCTGTGGAATTCCTTTGCTTGGTTCGTTGAAGTTCAAGCCCATTGTCTTTTCTGCCAGGAGGGAGACTTTATGGTCCACCACTTTAACTTGCAGTTGGAGGTATTCCAGTTGCAACGATATTTCACTGGTGCCTGTGTTCCTATCTGCCATGACTTTTCCCAAGAGGGCCTTGATGTGCCAGTAAAGATCAATGGTGCGGTAATATTTTGTTTCCCGAGAGTGCGAGGACCCTGTGTCGGGGATCCAGGTAATGAGCTCTAAATCAATGTTCCTATTTGAGGATGTAATTCTTTGTAAATGGACATCTGCGTCCATGAGTTCCAGTTCTGCATGAATTTTGAGGGGAGTGTGAACAT
Source organism: Picea mariana (assembly GCA_032191745.1). NCBI lineage: Eukaryota > Viridiplantae > Streptophyta > Pinopsida > Pinales > Pinaceae > Picea > Picea mariana. The sequence goes on along the minus strand of JASDQU010819530.1, from coordinate 113,013 downwards.
TGAAGACCTTTGTTGAAGCCATAACATCTTGTTGGGCTCGTGGTAGAGGCGGTCTTATGCGCTGGAGCTGGCCCCCGTG